>PVJA010032655.1:0-23963 GCA_004027025.1 Myocastor coypus
AAGAAGAAGAAGAAGAAGAAGAAGAAGAAGAAGAAGAAGAAGAAGAAGAAGCAAAGAGTTTACATGATAGTATAAAAGTCTGTATTACAGAATAAGATGAAAAACCTGACTGCATATTGTATCTTTCTGTTTGGCAAAATAAATAAATCGATAGAAGTGAACTGTAGAATAACTGAACTAGGTATATCAAGCACTCTGGATTCCAATGATAGTAGAGAGCTAAATGTGAAATCTTTGCCATTAATCTGTCTTTGAGTCATTTTGCACTCTTTCATCATGTTATTTCTGGCTGCCGAGTTTTGAAGCCATGGCCATGCAGGATTAGTCCTGGAAGACAGCAACACTGTCATGAAATTAAGAGGTAGCTCTGGAAGAGGAAAGACATGGGTGCTCACGAGCCAAGGTCAATACTGGAAACTCACAAGGACATGTTAACAGCTAAGCAAGAGAAGCAGAGCATGCAGGCCCCACGTGGAATTTCCTCAGCAATCTGAGCAACTTTCAGTGGCCTGAAAGTAAACATAGCTGTTTTTGTCACATGCTGCTAGCTATTCTGTCTTAGTTGACATCCATTTGCTGAAACAGTTCTTTAACATTTATCAATATCACTTATGTGGAAAAAGTACTTAATGATGTTCTGTATCTACACCTAATTAGAAAGGTAGAAATGGTCTAGAAAGAGCAACAAGATTAGAAAATTATCTACATTAAGCCCACAGCCAGTATCATGTTCAGTGTTGCAGCCTGCGGACTGTGCCCAAGAAACTCAAGAAGAGAAATCATCTTTGTCATTGGCTTTGCAGTTTTGACTAAGGCAGTGAGTGAGGCTACCCTGAGCAATGAAAGAAGCAGCTACAGAGCAGAAGAAGTTATGCCCATGTGCAGCCATTTTGGTTCTAGGACTAAAGAAACAGAACTAAAATTCCCAGGGAAGACAAGTCAAGCGAGGTGGTGGAGCACGGGAAGAAGATCCTAAGTAACTTTTCTTGGTGCAGTCAGTAATCACTGGGAAAATCCCATCCACAGTAGGAAGGTAAAGTCTGAAAGAATTTGGCAAATAGACAAAACTGTGAGTTTTATTAGATAAGCCATGAAAGTAATGTCAAAGAAGAGAAAGACATGTTCTATTCCTTAACAAGAAGCCAAACTATAAAAACTCAATTACATATTTGTCAATCAAAATTTAAACCTTTTTTGGCTTAGCAGGACAGATTCTAAAATTGAGCAAGGTAATAAAAATAAAGACGAGAATGGCTTATAAAATCTTGAACAATGAGAATGTTGAAGTCAGCCTCCCATTACCAATATAGAGCTCTGGTAATCAAAACCACATGATATTGGCAAAGAATTGACAGGTCAATGAAACAAAATGAATAACTTTGAAAGAGGCTGTAGCATATAGAAGAACATATTAAACAATGAAAGAAATGTCATAAGCCAATGGGGAAGACTTTTTGTCCAACAACTAATATTAAGAGCATTAATAAACTTCAGAGAAAGGCAAGAAGAAGGGAAAGAAATAGGACAGATTAGTAAACATATAAAAAGATGTAAAACTTGCTAGTAATTCAGGGAATCCAAACTAAGGCTACATTGATTAACTACTTAAGGCTTGCTAGGAGGTAAACCATTAGCAAGTATTTAATGCAGGAGAAAATGCAAGTGAAGGCAGAGCTGATAACTTGATTGTGAACATGCACTTTTGTACAGTCACACTGTCAGCTTCACTGTCCTTGAAACCTGAAGGGTCACATTCCGTACAAGTACTTGCTTAGTACTTAGTATTTACTTCTGAACTGCACAGAATTTTTTTTTCAGGATTCTGGTAGATTTGCATAAAAGCACTCTTAGAAGCATTGTTTGTACTAGCAAAAAGGAGTAAACAAACAAAACATTGACAGTAGAATAATAAGCAAAGTTGACTTACACAGAGAGACAGTATGTTAGTGAAAATAAATTGGCAAAATCATGGTGAAAAGTAGAAATAAACTGTTGAGAAAAAAATAAACCACTGTCTGCTGAATATTCTTACAGGATTCTAAAACCAGGGGCATGGGACAACAGACATTTTAGGAGATCATATGCGTGACAAAGCTAGCATTTTGGCACAGCTGTAATAAATCTAACACTGAAAATCAAACGGGGTTTTCCAACCTTGGAACTCTTAATATTTTGGAATAGTTACTTCAGTGTTGTGACTGTCTTGGGTATTAGATAGTCATTAACATCCCTAGGTGCCATCAACACTCCCCTCTCCCTCTGAAGCGATAATTAATAAATACATGTCCACACACAGCAAAATGTCCTACAGGTGTTAAATCACCCTCAAATGACAACTTCCTGGGATGGAGGTTTATCACCTTGGGTTAGGACTAGGGACAAAATCGGGTATATGAGAGGGAAATTATATGTATATATATATATAAAATTTTTGCAGAACAGGCGATTGAACTCAGGCCCTTGTGCTTGCCAGGCAAGTGCTTATTCTACTGAGCTATCTCCCTAGTCACAGAGGGAAATAATATAAAGGAAGGCCTAAGTTATTCTAATTTTCCAAATCCTGTTCTGAGTTCATGGGGATCTTTTTCTTAATACAATTCATGGCTTATGTGTTTTTGTATTTATCATTTTAAAATAAAATATAGAACTCCCATCACTGACAAAACAGAACATAAAAGGGCATATGTTGGGAGCCACCCACAGAGGCTAGTAAATTGATCAAATGTGTGTAGGTGGGACTACGGCCTCAGTTTGTACAGCAAACAATCTAGCTCAGTCTTGAGATAAACATTCTGTCCGGTTATGGTCAGCTCTCAGTCGCTAGGCAACGTTGTTCATGTGTTACTAACTATGCAATAGCATAAATAAAAGACCATTTTGTCGTGAAAAAAGGAAGAAAAAATATATATCATAGGATAGATATCTAGCTACTTTCTCTTACTTTACTGAGAATGGTTTGTACTAATATTGTTTAGACAACATATCATATCTGCATCTTATCCTCTGAATAACTGCCACAAAGACAATAATATGCAATGTATTAATTATTTTAACTGTCCTACTAACCTGTTTTGAAACTGTTATTGCTATTCTCACTAAAATGGATAAAAAATAAATAACACCAAGTATGTGATAAATATATAGACATCATGATTAAATAACCCAAAAATAGTGTATAATTTTTTAGAGGTGAAAATTTCTGATAATTTCTGGTTTGTTTGGTATGTAGCTTTTTAAAAGAATATCAATCTTGTTAAAACATTTTATTTAAAACACCTGTCCAAATCAGATTACATGGTGCTACTAGGTTATAACAAGAGAGTATAATTCCACTAAAATAGTTCTAGAACTATTAAAAAAAGGTTTATTCCTTATTTTGTTGTTTCTATTTATTATATATTTACTTTAATAAGCAGAATTTGATCTGGCATATGTACTGTTCTCCCAATTATCCCATTTCTCAGAGAATGTATATTGATCTGGTATCATTCTGCTTCATTTTCATAATGAGTACTATAAAGAGATTTCAAGTTATTTAAAGTCGTGTTATGTTTGCCACTGCTGGGTTGGTGGCTTCCCAGCCTGTGATAAGCCCTGTCGCCTGTCTGATCCATTCTCTACTGACAGCTGATGCACAGCGTGATCTGCTCTTTGTATTTGTAATTTTTTGTGAATTCTTTGATCAACATTCGATGATGTCAAAAACAAAACAATGGGCTCCAGGGCAACAGCAGCTAAATGAGGTCAAGCAGTTGATTAAAGCATTGCTTAAAGTCACAGTCAAACTAGTGGTGGTTTTCCTACAAACTGGATCAAGTTCTGAATGTTAAAGAAGAGAGAAGGAACTTCTATTTTATGCATCCCTTAGTGAGACCGTGCGGCCATAGCCTGACATTCAGCACGAGTCCCACGGAGCCATAATAACTGGTCACCTCAGCTGACATGTGCTGCAGTACCCGCTCTGTCAGAGAACATGCTTACCCTTCGCTGCCCAGGGTATAGATTGCTAGGTATACTGATAGCATAGCGCGTACTGGCTGTCACTGTATATCTTTCATTTCTAGAGGAATCAAGAACGGCCATGATGAAAGCAGTGGTGACACACTCCTGTAAACTCAGCACTCCGATGCAGAGGACGGTAAGTTCCAACCCAGGCTGAGAAACTGGAAAACTTAGAGAGATTTTTTCTAGAAGAAAAACAACAACCAAACCAACCAACCAAACAAAAAAATTCTCTGGGGTTGTGGCTCGTTGTGAAGGCCTGGGTTCGATTTCCTGTGCTCAGGTATGTGGAGTAGGGCTATGGATTTGATCCAAATTGTGCTCATATAATCCAGAAGAAACCACCTTATGAAATAAAGAGAAAATGGAACACCTGACCATCTTTCCTTCCACAGAGATTGAGGAACTGCTTGTGCTGTGTCTAAGATAGTGCTTGGGGACCATTTCCACTTGTCTGCGTGTTTCTGCATCGATCTGCTGATACTAGAGGGATACAACTGGAGAGAGTTAGAGTTAGGTTGAGGGGCTCAGGTTATCGCCACAGTGCTTTACTCTAGGCAAGCCACAAGGAGTATTTTCAACGGGTTCCCAGAAAGGAAGTGAAGCCGTTTATGCAGTGTTGGCCTGTTTGCTTTGTGTTGGTCCCAGGCCGCATGGCTCTCAGCCCCTCCCTTCCTCATATGAAGCATCCGCCTACTCCATTCATTCCCACAGTTTAGATCACTGTTGGTAAAGTGGAAGACCAGCACCTGGTCACTCACATCTCAAGAATTCTGGGTACTTATTTGTCTATTAAGTCAATCTCAGCCAGGTCTGATTTTGCTATCCACCTTCCTGGGACATATGACAATATCTTGAGATATTTTTGTTGTTACATCTCAGACGATGGCATGACAGTCTGGTAGCTAGGAGGCCATTGTTGCTAGCAAACACCTTCCAATTGTTTATTTCCAGCCAGCCTTTCAGAAGGCTAAGTCCTCCTACCATTTTGATTCTGTATTCACCTATAGTCAAGTAGAATTCTTCTGAATCTAAATATACCTCCAATTTTCTCTACGTTGAGTCTCTATAACTTGTTTCTCAGCTTTTCCTCTCTGTCTGAGAAGAAAATCTCCACTTAGGCACTCAATCGCTTGATTTTGCCTTCGAAATATTGAACTAGACAGGTCCCCTATTACATTAAAAGGAAATTCTAGTCATTTGGAGAGCAGGAAAACAAAGCAGAAGGTAAGGGATGTCACATGGATCTCCAGGTAAATAAGAAGGCTGCTGCTAAACTGGATTGGCTAAAAGAAATAAACAGCAAGCAAGGGAACCCTGTACCAATTTATAACAAACAAGAACCCTAGTGAATTATCACTCAGTATTAGATAAAAATGTTTGCTATAATCAAAAGACAATTATATACACCAAAATTATAATGCAAAGAAGATAGCGATCATAGAATTTCTCATTTTGCCATTACATATTAATAGTTCTATGAAACTGATGATATACAGTTACTGGTTGGAAGAAAACACTGTGTAGTACAAGTACTGTGAAATTCATATTACTTCATTAAGTGAAATTCTCTATCACTTGTGATTTTTTCTGTTTTAATTTGAATTTGAACTCTCCTTAAAATGCTTAGCATAGCATTCAGCATTTTAAGGTAACTCTCTAAAATTTTACTGAAATTTAGGAAATAATATTAAGGAAATACATCTACAGAGAAATATTTTTACACAAAAGTAACATGTCTTGCTAAAGTGTTTTCTTCTATATCTGCTTGACATTGACAGCAAGACTAATGAACTTGGTCATATGAGAAATCTACAAGGCAATGACATCATGATATGTAATTTTTCCCCTGTGTACTCAAGGAAGTCAAAGTTCTCTTGTACACTTAAAGAATCAAAAGGCTTAACTTGAAATGGGAATATTATCCAAAATAAACAAGTTGAAATGTTCTTTCCTCTTCAAACCAACTTTTTCCCCTTGTAGTTCTAAAGTTTGGAGTTGTAATAATAGTCTGGCTTTCATTTATAATTAGGCAATGCTTAGAAAAAACAAAGAAGAATCTCACCATGCATTATAATCACCCACTTGCAGTATTCACTGGGTTCTAATACTTGATCAGTTTCCTCACACTGATATTTTCCTCTTGCCAGCAACTGAAATACCTACTAATGCTTTCTGGCTCTAAAATAATCGAGCAGCATTGGCTGCATATGTTTACCATTATCCACAGAACTGTCAGATCCTTTATTCTAGTGGAGGCATGCATGGAAATAGGCCAGCATGCAAGGGAGTATGGTTCCGGTAGTGAAATTAGCAACTGGACATAGCATTCCCAAGGAAGCGGCTGAGTTCAGGTCTGGCACACTTCCACTGTTGCTGGTACAAAAACATTCAATAAATAAAAGTCAAAGACAGAAAAAGGATGAAATATATCCAGGGAAACAAAAAGAGGTGAATATATGTATATGGTTTCTACTGTCTATCAAAAGTAATCATGATCTTTTCATTTGTGCTAAGATTTTGTTTATAGAGGGACTTGATTTTGAAATGGCAAACATGCCTTTCTGAACCTAGTTTGTCTATGAAGACTTACACATAAGACTGGCAAGCCTTGAGCTTTTGAAGGGAATTTCAACAGTTGAGTTCATTATTGTGTTTACAAAATTTGAAAGCCATCATTTTAGTTGATAAAATTAGGCAACTTTGAAATTTCTTTTTACTTTTATTATATGTTTAGAGTACATGTTTATAGTACACTGTAATTACAATGAGTGTATGAAACTGGTACCTAAATGATACAGCTCACCCCCACCATCTCCCTTTTATATTTCAAGCACCGACTTCACTCATTTATAAGACTTTTTTTTTTTTGGTCTTTTTGAGATAGGGTCTCAGTATGCAGTTCAGGCTGGCCTTGAGCTCACTTTTGTAGCTGAGGCTGGTCTCGAACTCACACCAATCCTCCTGCCTCAGCCTCCCAAGTGCTGGGATTACAAGCGTGCGCCACCATGCCTGGCCAATAAGACTTTTATAAAGTTAATTGCCATACTACAGATCAAAAAGCATACCCATAGGCCAAAGAACACCTAAATCATGTAAAATTGTTATCTTATTTCCTCTAAATTCTAGCAATTCATCAAGTGAAATATAGTGAAATAGAAAGAGAAATCAACTTTTCCCTGTGCTGTGTAAAAGTTTGTTAGGGATGACTTCAGTATAGAGAAGCACTAGAAGATATATTCTCAATTTATGATACTTCTTTTGAATTTCCCCTCTAGCTTTATTGAGGTATAGTTTACAAATAAAAACATATATAATATTAATTAATATATTAGTTATATGCTATTTATAATATATTAATTACAATGTTTATGTATTATACAGTATGTATGAGGATTTTTTTATGGCCTCTTCAGTCTGCCTGGGGGTGGGGCTGGCATAGCATGTGGTGCTGGGGATCAAACTGTGGCCCTTGCAGTTCCCTAAGCTTGCCTAAGTGGGCTCTTTCTACAGCTAAGCCATCTTGCCAGCCCCTATAATGAGGTTTTGATATGTGTATATAATATAAAATGATTATATCCCCCTAATTAAAATAACCAAAACTTCACATACTCTTTTTTATGGAGAGAACATCTAAAATTCACACTCTGGGGCTAGGGAGATAGCTCAGTGTTCTAAGCACCTGCCTGGTAAGCGCTGGGACCCTGGTTCGATCCCCAGTACCCCATGCCACACTGACCCCGGAACCTTAGTTGTACTGCGCTGGCCAAGAAACTGGGAGTGGTGGCACATGCCTGTAATCTCAGCTCTGGTGAGTCTGAGACAGGAGGATCACTAGTAGTCTGAACTGTGTAGTGAGATCTAGCATCACATAAATAAATAAATGAATAAATAAGTAAATAAACTACACTTTTATCATTTATTAGGTCCTCATTTTTATTAACTCTAGACATCCATTTGCTGCGCATTTTACTCCTTGAACTTATTTCTTCTGAGTAACTAACATTTTGTAGGCTTTGACCAGCATCTCCCCAATCTTCTCTGCCTCTTGCTGGTCTCTGGTAACCAGAATGCTACTTTATGCTCCTATAAGGCCAACTTTTCAGATTCTACATCTAAGTGAAATCAGGCAATGTTTATTTTTTTGTTCCATACTTACTCCCTTTAGCACAATATCCTCCACTTTATCCATGTTGTTGAAAATGATCAGATTCCCATATGTTTCAAAGGATAAATTGTATAGATGCATATATGCAGATCACACTTTTAAATCCACTTATCTGTTGATGGATACTAAGCTTCGTTCTGTATGTTGCCTATTGTTAATAACATTGCAATGAACATGGGAATATGGATGCCACTTCAGCATTCTGAATTCATTTGCCATAGATATATAACCAGAAGGGCACACGCCCAAGCCCCAAATCCTTCACCATCCAGACACCAGGTTCAGCATGTACAGGAACTTTTGCCTGATGACCATGACTGGAACTTCCCTATCCAGATCCTAGGGCCAGTGCACATGTGGGAACTTTTGCTCCCTCACAGTGACTGGAACTTCACCAGCTAGACCCTGGTGTGTGTGTGTATGTGGGAACTTCAGCACACACCCATCTCCCAGATCTCTCCCCATCCAGAACCCAGGCCCAGCACCTCCTGTGGAACCCTGCAGCAAAACTCCCAGCAGAGAAACTGGGGGTGATATCCACCCAACTAGTCCAGGGGCTGAACGTCTTGCCAGAGGAGCACAGTGGGTGCACGTCCATGGGCTGAAGCAAGAAGAAGCTGAGCACAGCAGCGAGACCCAGCCAGGCACATCTGGACAAGTTCAAACTTGGTAGATCTCGACCTGGTAAGCTGAGATTCTATGCTAGAATCAGATCTATGACAGTGTCTTCTCTCTTTTTCTCTTGATCTAGAGAGAAGGCAATAGATAACTGGATGAACTAGGAAAGACACCAGGTACATCAAGGGAAGATCAGACAGAAATTAGGGGAACTAATTAAATACAAATTTCCAATTTAATGTCTGCTTAGCTACACAGGTAGAATGTTCTTATTGTCTAAAATATAAACCCATTAATTGCAAAAGTTTGTCAACTGTAAATCATCACTACTCATTATTAATGTTCCTAATTGTAGCTCTGTAAGTACAAAACTATAACTGCCTTAACTATATAATCTCTTGGGGAAGAATTTCAGTAGGCATAAAGGGAATAACTGCACCAAAACTCTACACCAAAGGTCAGAGGACAGTGTTATATAAAACAATAAAGAGAAGGAGCAAGATGCAAAATCAGGTTGTGAGGCCAGCCAGAACAAATGCAGGAGACACTAGTATGGAAGAAAATGGGAATCATAACTGGAATCTCTGAATTAATAGCATCTGAAGTAAAGAAACAAATGCAAAAAGGTATAAAGGATATAAGATCAGAAAAAAACTTCTGAAAGAAAAAAAAAGGAAAGAAGGAAATCTCTGAATAAATAGCATCAGAAGTAAAGGAACAATTGCAGAAAAGTAGAGAGGAAATCAGATCAGAAATAATTTCTGAAGTAAAAAGAGAAAGGATAACTATAATAAAAGAATTAGTAAATGCTTCTAAAGAAATTGATAGATAATTAGAGGAGAACAGAAAAATGATGCATTCCTTGAATGAGCAATATAGCAAAGAAATAGCATGAAACAGTTTCAAAGAGATATACAGGAAAATAAAATCTCAATCACAAACTGTCAACACTGTATGAAAGACAGTAAAGTGAGAGGTTCAGATCCTGAAGACACAATCACGGGTAGTGATAAGGTAAAAAAGATCTCTTAAAAACACCCAGGATGCAGGAAAAATAATTCAACATCTGCAAGATGATACAAAAATCAACAATGTGAGACTAATTGGTATCAAAGAGAAAGAAAGAGACAATACAAATGACATAATATGAATATGGGCAGAAGTAATAGCAGAAAACTTCCCAAATATGGGGAAACAATCTGGAATCTAAATAACTGAAGCATACAAACACTAAATAACATCAACCCGACTAAAAACACACCAAGATATATAATAGTCAAGATCCCAGAAATCCAGCAGAAGAATAATATACTAAGAGCTTCTAGAGAGAAGAAACAGATCATATTTAAAGGAAAATCACTCAGAATAATGGTAGATTTCTCTTCACACATGATGAAGCCAAGAAGAGCATGGAGTAGTGTTTCGGGTCCTCCATGAAAACAAATTCCAGCCTGGACTGCTATACTCTGCAAACCTCTCTTTCAAGTATGAGGGAAAATTGAAGTACTTCCATGACAAAGAAAAAAAAGAATTTCATGATGCCAAAGTCAATCCTACACAGACTACCAAGGATATTTTAGACAGAGAACAAAATGACCTGAATTCCAAGAAGGAGAATTGAAAGAACCAACTTAATACAGCAGCCAAGTAAACACAGGAGAGGGCCAGCAAGATAGATCAGTGGTCTAAAGTACCTGGTTAAGGCAAGTTTAGGCAACCACAGAGGCTGAGGCTCGATCCCCAGCACCACATGCTGTGCCAGCTGCATGCCCAGGGCAGACTAAGCCAGCCATAATACAAAATAAAAAAGGAGAAAAAGTCATAAACAATAGCACACAAATAACATATCAATCATAAGTCAATGCATTTCAATTATAACCATCAAGGTAAGTGGACTTAATTCACCAATTAAAAGAAATAGACTAGCACAATGGATTAAAAAACAAAACCCAACAATATGCTATATATGAGAAACACACTTGACTGATAAAAATTTCATAGGGTGAAAGTCAGAGGATGGAAAACAATACTACTTGCCCCAGCTCCTCAGGAAAATAGCAGGAGTAGCAATCTTGTTTGCAGACAGTCTAAACTTCAAACCAAGAATGATCAAATGAAATAAACAAGGCCACTACATATTGGTTAGTGGAAAAATTCAAGATGAAGAGTTAACACTCATAAAATGCATGCACCTAACACAGGAGCACCCAGCTATACAAGACAAATCTTAGTCAACATTAAAAATCTAATGTCCAATATCACAATCTTAATGGGCGAACTTAACACACCTTTATTCCAAAAAGATAGGTCAATCAGACAAAAAAAAAAAAAAAAAAAGCAAAGAAGTAGCAGAACGAAAGCAGAACTTGCAACAACTGGACTTAGTGGACCTATACAGAGTGTTCTACCCAAACAATTCTGAATACACTTTCTTTCCAGCTACACAGGGGTATTTTCTAAAGTTGACCACATAGGTCATGCTTAAGTATATGCAATAAAACAAATTATCCCATGCATATTATCTGACCACAGCGCAATTAAACTAGAAATAAATAACAAAATAAACTACATAAACACATGGAAATTAAACAACATTCTCCTCAGCAACCACTAGGTTACAGATAAAATTAAACAAGAAATTAAACAATACCTACGGTTCAATGAAAATTCAAACACAATCTACTGGAATTTACGGGATGCAAAGCAAAGAGTGTTTAGAGGGAAATTTATAGCTATAAACTCACAGATTAAGAAAACAGAACAGGAACAAATAAATACTCTAATGCTGCTAGATCATCTAGAAAAGGAAGAGCAAAACCAAAGCCCAGAGACAGGATGAAATTGTAAAGATTAGAGCAGAAATAGTTCAATCAAGACAAAGAAAGCAATACAAAGAATTAATGGATCCCAAAGATGGTTCCTTGACAGATTAAATAAAATTGATAAGTCCCTAGATAACCTCATCAAAAAGAGGAAAGAAAAATTCAAATTTAAGCAATAAGAAATGAAAAGGGTGAAATTACCACAGACCCAATGGAGATTCAAAAGATCATTAACAGCTACTTTGAGAATCTTTACTCTGAAAGAGTTGAAGACACAGATGAAATGGACACATGCGTAGAAAGGTACAATTTACCAAAATTGAATCAAGAAGATACAAGAACTCTCAATAACCCAATAACAGCCAATGAAATAAAAATTGTAATGAAAACCCAACCAACAAAGAGAAGTCCAGGACCTGATGGATTCACCACTGAATTCTACAGGAAATTGGCAAAAGATATAATCTCAACACTCCTCAAACTCTTCAGTGAAATAGAAAAGGAAACAATCCTCCCAAAATCATTCCTGGAGGCAAGTATTATACTAAGACCAAAGCTAGAGTAAGATGCAATTTAAAAAGAGAACGACAGGCCAATTTCTCTCATGAACATAGATGCAAAAATCCTCAATAAAATGCTCACAAATAGAATACAGAAAATCATTAAGAAGGTTATACAACATTACAATGTAAGATTCATCCCAGAAATGCCAGAATGGTTCAACATATGCAAATCTATAAATGTAATACACTATATAAATAGGGCCAAATCCAAAAACCACATGATCATCTCAATTAATGCAGAATAGGATTTGCCAAAGTCCAACACTCATTCATGTTCAAAGTCCTACAGAAAATTAGAATAGATGGCCTCTATCTCAACCTCATGAAAGCCATCTATGACAGTCCAATGGCTAACATAATTTTAAATGGGAGAAAAACTGAATTCTTTTACTCTCAGATCTGGTATAAGACAAGGATGTTCTCTATTACCACTGCTATTCAGTATAGTTCTGGAATCATTAGCTACAGCAATTAGACAAGAGAGAGAACAAAAGGAATAAGAATAGGTAAAGAAGCAGTTAAACTATGATTATTTGCAGATGACATGATAATCTACTTGGAAGACTGAAAAAGCTCAACCAAGAAGCTATTAGAATTAATACATAGGTTAAGTAGCATAGAAGGATACAAAGTCAACATGCAAAAGTCAATAGCATTCCACTACACAGATAACAAACACACTCAGAGAAATTAGAGACACAATACCTTTTACTATAGCACCACAGAAAATGAAATATTTAGGAATTAATCTAACTAAAGAAGTAAAAGATCTGTTCAATGAAAACTACAGTACTCTAAAGAAGAGATTGTAGAGGATTTCAGAAAATGAAAAAATATTCCCTACTCCTGGAGAGGAAGAACCAACATTGTGAAGATGGCCATACCCCCAAAGATGTTACACAGATTTAATGCAATCTCTGTCAACATATCGTCAACATACCTCACAGACCTGGAGAAATCATTCCTAAAGTTTATTTGGAATCAGAAAAGACCTAGAATAACAAAGATAATCCTGGACAACATAGATACGGCAGAGGGCATTATTATTCCTGACTTAAATTTATGCTGAAAATCTACTGTGATAAAATCAGCATGGTATTTGGCAAAAAATAGACCTAAGGATCAATAGAATAGATTAGAAGATGCGGAAGCAAATACTAACACATTCAGCCACATTATCTTTGACAAAGAGTCCAACCATGTTGACTGGAAGAAATATAGCTTCTCTAACAAATGGTACTCGAAAAACTGGCTCTCTACATGCCAAAAACTAATATGTGGCCCAGCTCTACCACCATGCACTAAACTAAAGTCAAAATGGATTGAAGATCTAAATATTAAAGGAGAAACACTAAATCTCCAGGAAAAGAAGTAGGAGAAAATCTTGAAGACATCATGGTAGGCAAACTGTTCATGGATAGAAATAAAAATGCATGTGTAACACTTGAAAGAATCAACAACTGGGACCTGCTCCAGCTGAGAAGTTTTGCATGGCCAAAGAAATTATCAATAGAGTGAAAAGACAACCTATAAATTTTAAAAATATATTCAACTAATAAGCATTTAGATAACACTCTTCTATCTAGAATTTATAAAGAACTAAAAAACATGGGGGCCCCAAAATTAAATGACCCAATCCAAAAATCGGCATCTGAGATGAACATACACTTTTCAGAGAAAGAAATACAAGAAGCTAATAGGTACATGAAGAAATGCTCCACATCACTAGCCATTCATGAAATACAAATCACAACAACACTGAGATACCATCTCACCCCAGAATAAATGGCTGTCGTAAAGAAATCAGCCAGCAACAAATGTTGGAGAGGCTGTGGGGAAGTAGGAACCCTTCTCCACTGCTGGTGGGAATACAGACTGGGACATCCATTATGGAAATCAGTATGGAGACTCCGTAAAAACTACAACTGGAAATTATTCAATCCAGCTATCCCTCTACTGAGAATTTTCCCAAAAGGCTTGAAAACATAACATCATAGTGATATTTGTGCACCTATGTTTATAGCAGAACAATGGGTGATAGCCAAATCTTGGAAACAACCAAATTGCCCATCACCAGAAAATGGATGACAAAGATGTGTTTTTTTGTTTTGTTTTGCTTTGGTTTGGTTTTTTACATTGGAGTACTCAGCTATAAAGAATGATGAACTTGAAGCTTTCATATACTAGTGGATATATCTTGAACACATACTCATAAGTGAAATAAAGCAGACCTACATATGTAAATACTGTGTAACTCCCTAATGTAAGAACTAAGGAGAAAAAGAAACAAAAGAAGAAATAAAAATGGAAATGTATAACACAGTTACATGTAAATCAAGAACTTAAGGATTAAACAATGAAGAGACAGCAAGTAAAAAAAGTTAGGAAACCAGGCAGGGGCAAACGATGCCCTTATTTACACAGGATGGCTAAAATAACCATCCCAAGTCTCTCCACCAGGTTTTTGAAACTTGTAGTTAATTGGTAGAATTTACACCCTAACTATATATACTAATATCTGTGAATTAAACAACTACTCTGAGGATTGCATTGTGCAATATTAAAACCATGCTTTGAATGCCTGTCAGTTCGGTCTTCTAGATGTGTGCTACTTCTAATATCATATCAATGATTACTACACTCTTTCCCAAGTAAATGCTTTTTAAAAAAAAATAATAGCAATAATAGAAGAGGAGAGAAGAAAAAATGCTATAGGATCATTCTGCTACAATTTAGTACATGGCTAAATTACTCAAATTATGTGTTAAATATGTAATTTTTTTCAATTTCTATAGGAATTAAAAATTTATTTTTTAATTTTATTAATTTTAATAAAGAAGAAATAACAATGAAACAGTTTCAAAACAAGTTAGCAATACAACCACAATAATTAGTACAATGCATATTGTTGTCTTCATAGTAGTTGTTCAGAGTATAAGATGCAGAAATGATAACTTTTCTGCACACCTTTATTACAAGTATTTCTTCTCATTGAGGAATTTAAAATTTAGAATATCAATGATTTATGGAAAATACATGTTCCCTGTTATGTCTTAGGTATTTGATATTCAGAAAGATCGTGATGTTAAGCTCCACTGTCTGTGTTATAGGGAAGAATATCATTAAGCTTCTCTTCTGGATGTTTAACAACTTAAATTGGCAGACCAAAAAAATCAGAAAAAGAAGGGCTATAAGGATAAGCAATATTTTGGCCCTAGTCCTTTAAGTTCAGTGAGGACTCAGAACATAAGAAAACCTATACTGTAACATCCAATAACTCAGTTATGTCCCAGATTTTCTGTATAAGGAGATTGTGGAACCACAGAGGAAAGTGATGAATGATGTGTAGTATACCTAAGGAGAGTTACCAAGAGAGAAAACATTCTCTCAGGCTTTCACAGAGAGCAAATTGGTTAAGCAATGGCGGTGACTCATCCAGAGGGCTGACACTGTCAAAAGATCTACAAACAGCTGTACATGGTTTCAGGGTAAATCCTGAGGGGACTTGAATGATCTTGTCAGATACAAAAGTTACATTTTTTGTTATATAGGTTTGCTTTACCTTGGTCTCAACCATCCAGAAGAAAAGTCTGACCATGAGGTATAAAAAGTAAAACCAGATTAACATACTGAGCTGTAAGAGGCTCAAGTCAACAGCTTCTCACATTGAGAGTTGTGCTAATAACCCACTACTATGATGGACTATTAGACTATACATACAGCTCCTTACTTCATTTTTCTGAGTTATAAATACACATCTGAAGAACTTGGTTTAGAGTCATAAAGATATAATAAGCAACCAGGCATGTGGTGTATGACTCTAACCCCAGCACGCCAGGACAAGTAGGCTAGAAAATCACAAGTTCAGGCCCACCCCGGATAGCTCAATGACTTGGAAAGGCCCCGACTCACAGATTTTTAAAATGGAAAAAAAGATAAGGGCTATATCTCAGTGAGAAGGCTCTAGGTTCAATCCCCTCTCTCTCTCTCTCTCTCTCTCTCTCTCTCTCTCTCTCTCTCACACACACACACACACACACACACAAATACAAAATCTACCAATATGCTCTTGAAAACTACATATGAATGTCAACATCACTACTTTGTGTGAAGAGATTAGTATTTATTTTTCTTACTGTTAAGTTTTATTTGAAAGACTCAGAGATCATGGGGTGGGATGGGGTGAACAAGAAGACTCACCTTTCCTCTCTGGGATGATTCCATTTACAGCAAACAATAGTTTCAATCATGTAAAGCTCCTAGGAGTATTAAACTTCACTTATGTGAAGCCAAGTGATCAACTCAAGTGAAATTGGACTCCTTTAAAAAAATCACTATTAGTGCCATGAGGTTTCATGGTAGTTATGTTCGTATGAAAAATCTTTTCTGTAAACCTGAAGTTTACACATCTGTCTTTACCCATATCAGGGAAAAAATCCTGCTATTTACAGGCAGACTTTCTATTAGCATTCTGGTCTTCTGAGCTCTAACCAGAATCTCCCATACAGAAGAGCTGAAGGCATACCAGCTCTTCACTAGCAGATGAAATCTTAGCATCTCTTTACTCTTCCTTCCCTCCTTTCTTCCCTTCCTCCCTACTCCCTTCTTCCTTTTCTTCCAGAACTGAAACTTTCTCTTACAGGACAGAGATGTAAAATGATTCTGTTGAACATGATGAAGACTACAGAAGGAGAAATGGCTCTGTCTGTTCAAGGAGTATTGAAGACAGAGAGGAAAGGTCCTGAGCCCTCCACAGACATCCGGGGACTTTAACAGAGACCCTGACTTTTGGGAGATTCTTATAAGTCTTTTGGAATGAGAAGCACTGGGAGGCTGCTCAGATGTGGGCCAGCTATGAAGCATTCCAGACTGCCTCCCTGACCCCAGCACTCAATCATGGGCCCTGTCAGCAGCCTTGAGCCAGCCTCCAGGGACAGCCCCTCCAGGGGCCTTCCTTGCTCAGGCTCTGGAGGGCGGGAAGGCACGGGACCGAGCATCTCCAGTGGGAAGAAGCACTACCCCTGAAGTAAGCTTTCACCGCAGGCCTCCTAAGGTTGGATATGGATATGATTAGGGTCTGCAATAAGTGACATCTGTTTGCTCTGACCTTCGGGTAATGTGACGTTTCTTTCTCTGGGGCAGATGCTAGAAAGGTGTTTATTGTGAGCTGACAGGGGTCTCGGTGGGTGGTGAGGTGTGAGTCAAAATTCGGCTATGCATTTTGGCATTGTGTCTACAGATGTTTCTCAGATGTTTGTGGGCGGGCATGTCTTTAAGTAAAGAAATAAGTGAATGTATGTTTCTTTTGTGGAGGAAAGGAAAAGCCTTGCATTGAAAAACATCCCCTTTATGCTTTCATTGGCACTCTTGCTTCATGGCAGATTAAAATTAGTCACTGTATGTATTTTCTGAAGAGAAAATTATTTGCTCATTTAAGGAAAATTCATCTGTTAGTTTAAAGTTCACAGGCTGACAAAGAACCTCACTAAGGAAACAGGGCTGTACAGAAAGCAACACATGGCTCTGTTATTTGCCTTACAAAGTGTACATTCCATCATCCCCTGACCCACAGCTCTTCCCAACCCAGGCTACGACACTGGTAAGTGCTGGAAAGGTCATTTCTAAGCCCAAATGTTCACTACAGTTAAATCTGTGTTCCTATAGCGGGGCTTCCTAATTTAAAATCTATAATTAATTCATTTATCACTGATTATACCATAGAAGTCATGCATTCCAGTGAAGATGTTGAATTTATAATGTGAAAGAGAAGAAGGGGAAGAAGAAGGAGGAGGAACATAGAAGAGGAAGGAAGATATTGCAAAATATTAAGCTTTGAGTCCCTTTAGGATTAAATGAGAATGTGAAAAATTTGGTTTTCAAAGGAGACAAGAAAAATTAAATCACAGTTCAAAAATTATCTCTTTTACATAATTTTTTAAAAAGCAAACTTTAAATAGTCACTTTTGTTTTTGATTTCTAGAATTGGAAGTTTCCAAACAAGTCCTCTATCAAGGCCAGCTTGAGAAAAATATCATTAAAATATTAAGAAAATAAGTAGAACTTCATTTTATCATTTGGTTAATGGAGAATGGTGATGACAGAATATCAAAATTACCAGTTGAAAGATTATGTAGCTTCCCTGAGATGCTGTTTTCAACAGATGTTCATTTTTATCTTGAGTTATTACTAGTTATATTGAATTTCTCACCTTTCACAAGTTTACATTCAAAGTACATTTATTACACATAAAGAAACTACTATTTAAGTTGGCTCACTTAGGCTCTTAAACTTTAATGACTGTCTGAAAAGGAGCAATTATCTAATGTTGCTGCAAAAAACAGTAATTGATGAATTATAAGAAAAGTTGCAAACAAAGTAGATTTTTATTACTTTTGTTGGAGATGGTCTTTTTATTTTATTTTATTTTATTTTTTGTGGGACCAGGGTTTGAACTCATGACCTTGCACTTGCCAGGCAGGCACTTGTGCTCTGGAGCTATCTCCCTAGCCCTGAGATGGTCTTTTTAAATTAATTAATTAGTTATTTGATAAAGGGTCTTGTTATGAAGTTCAGACTCCTAGTGATCCTCCTGTCTCAGCCTCCCCAGGAGGAAAGGTGTGTGCCACCACACCTGGTTTCGAGGACTGGCACAGTGTACCTGGGGCTCCAGAGCCAGCACAGCATGTGGCACTGTGCTTCAAACCCAGGTCCTTGTGCTTGCCAGGCGGGCGCTTAGTCCACTGAGTCATCTCCCCAGCCCAGATGATCTACTGATATAGATAATTGTTTCTTTAACCTAGCTACCGTGTATGACTTTGGGAGAGGAGCTTACACAGAAATAAAACAGAAATCTGCATAGTGGTTGGCTTCCTGACTCAAATGGCTTCCTCCAAATTAGAATAATGTGCTCCAGCAAATGTAGAGAACAGGTAAACCTTAAAATATTTACAGTAAATGGTTTCTTCGTTTTAGCTTTCTGGTGCACTAAGGACTAAATCTGAGTATGTCATTTCCACGTGTCTTGTGCAAGGTATCTGTTTCACTGAAATCTGGAAACCCAGAAGAATCTTTCTGTAGCCACTCAATAACTGTTGCTCCAAGAACTCTGTGATCTACTTTTTTCTTTATCTTCTTAATCTTACCCTACTTCTTTTCCAGTTGTCCACTTCTAATCCATGCGGGGGCTTGGGGTGGGGGATGGCTCTGTCTTTCCTTACTCAGAAAAGCACTCAGCATAGTCCTGAGAACAGACAGACACTGGGCAGTCTGCTCTTAGGTCCTACAGGCTGCCCATAGTTCTGGCCATGAAGAGGTGTCCACCTTTGAAGCCAGCAGTGGACAGTGTGCTTCACATCAAGTTCTTTTTGCATCCTTAACTCCTGTGAATCCTTCTAGCTCTGATTTCTAATTTCTCTCTCTGATTTTTAATGATTTCATCTGATTAGGTCAGGCTCACCTAGGCTATTACGTTATCTTCAGCTCAACTGATTTGAGAATTTAATTGTAGCTGCTAAATCTTTTTATGTCATATAAAGTAACACCATCGCAGGCATGGTATTTCAACACAGTCAAAAGCACTGTGGACAATCCAGAGGACAGTATGTACACAAGAGGGGGTATTCGTCATTTTAGAGTTCAACTTGACATACACGACTGGGGCAGTCTAGAAAAGATGTCACTGAATTGATCCTGGTGAGTTGGGTTTAAGACC
Source organism: Myocastor coypus (assembly GCA_004027025.1). Classification (NCBI taxonomy): domain Eukaryota; kingdom Metazoa; phylum Chordata; class Mammalia; order Rodentia; family Myocastoridae; genus Myocastor; species Myocastor coypus. The sequence goes on from PVJA010032655.1 coordinate 19,885, forward strand.
CGACTCTGTTAGCTCCGTTTCTCTAACTAAAAAAGGGGAATATTGCTCATTGTGATAACCCTACAGAATAATTGGGAGAATCAAACAAGATTACCCCCCCCAAAAAAAAAGATTATGCCAAAACACTGTTCCAACTTTAAAGATCCACAAGGCTACAAGTTGGTTTGAATTGGTTTGAATTCAGTTTTACTTCTGCATACGTGTAGGATCATAGTAGAAGAGAGGGGAGGCAGAGGGTCAAAGAGGGCCTTGAGAGGCAAAGGTATTTTTGGATTTGTCCCCAAACAACACAAGTTGGATGAGCTAACAGCAAAATAAGTGAAAGCACATGATACACATTTTTTGAATGTGTTAAGTAGATATAAAATTTTAGCATATGGCTTTGACAAGAGGTTTTTGACTTTTGCTTGATATAATAAAATGTGTTACCATATTTTTATGTGGTGCTTTCTGAAAGAAAAGAACAGTTTCTTTCACTCAGAAATGAATATGCCAATGAGGTAGTATAACTTATCAAATTAGCCATAGATAGATTAGCCTATCCGTAAGTCATCAAAGAGCACAAAACCTAAATGTTGCCCACAAATGTTTTCTTTTCTTTTTTTCTTTTATTTATTTATGTTTTTGTGGGACTAGGGGTTCGAACTCATGACCCTGCAATTGCCAGGCAGGTGCAACTTCATGTAGCTATCTCCCTGGCCCACACGAATGTTTTCTTTCCACCTATGATTTATGATACCACCCACAGTTAAAGCTCAAGGCTTTATGAACCTCACATCCAGCCCATTAGTTCATGGTTCTCCATATTTCATTTATATTAGAGGCCAAACATGAGAACAATCGCATGTCTCTAGTTAAACATTCTTGTTTTGTGACCAATGTGAAGTACATCAATGTTCACATTGATTGAATACATTTTGTGGAGGTGTCACCAAATGTAGAGACTTCGGAGCTGCTGTCTTATGGGCAAGCAAACGAAGCTGGCAGAGACTCGGCTCTGTCCTGGCGTAAGTTTTTCAGTCTAAATCAATAGCTGAGGGTACTAGCAAAAATATTTGTAAATGCTTGCCACTCATGAGAATATGTTCTCAATTTCACTTAAACTTGGTTCTCTCTTCAGTACTCTCTCCTCCTTCCGGAGAGCCGGGCATCCAGTTGATTTTATATATACTGAATACTACCTTAAGGGAAAATGATTATTAACACACACCATAAAAATAAGATTCAAGATGGAAAAAAAAATGTGAGATTATATATAAAGAAGAGCTTTCTGACCTGAGTAGTTCCACATTTTAAGGGCCCAGGGAAGGAGTTCCTTCACCCGCTGAGACTTTTGGAATTCCAAGCATGCTCCTTCACCTCGCTGACTCGACTCTCCTTCCGTTCTTACATCTCCCAACCTGTAATGCCCGGCAGCCAGGCCAGCATGGATTTCGGAGGACTGACATAGGAAGGAAAAGTACTCTTAGCGCTGCATGGTAGCACACCACTCTTACTTGTCCGCGGGGTCCACCTTGATTGCCACCAGATATAAGTGGCGCTGACCATCTCTATAAGCAATCAAACAGCCATTTTCATGGCACAAAGTCTTTCAGATGTGATTAGTACCACTCCCATTAGCACAGGTACGAAACACATCCTGGACCATTTTGTTTCTCCTTCACCTTCCTCCCCACTCCATCTCCTGCTTTCCTTGTCTTTTGCAAAAGAGCTGTCGTCCTACTTCCTGTTTTCTTTGGTTTTAGTCTTTATATTTTGGCTTGTTCACGTAGGAGAAAGCCTATAATATTTAATCTTGTGTGTGTGGTTTATTTCACTTAATATTATGTTCTTAGAAAGTATCCATTGTTTTACAAATAACTCAAATTTATCCTCCTTTATGGCAAAGGGGTACTACACTATGTTTAAATACCACAGTTTCCTTAACCATTCATCTGTTGATGGACACTTAGGCCAATTCCAAAATTAAGCTACTATGAATTGTGCATATATATATATATATATATATATATATATATATATATATCACTGGTGTATTTTATTTTTTAAATCTTTATGTTGCCTCTGTTAGCCTACAGTAGATTGTCTGTTTCCTATTTCCATATTTCGTAAGCATGTCTGAAACTAAATTGTACTGTTTTTGTTTTTGTTTGGAGGTGTGGCCTTTAAGATTTGTAAAATAAGACAGCAGGACAGATTCTGAATTTGTGTCTCTCCCGGGCAAGGACAGCAAGGCCATCACATTGGTAGCTCATATCTGTGAAAAGCTCCCGGGAGCAGCCTTGCTGACGGGAGCTGACTGTAGACTCCCCATCACCTGCTGCACAAGGGGTGACTAACCCGATGCCTGGCATTGTGTAAGGTGTGTCTGTATGCTTCATTCTCTCAAGGGCTTTATGACATATATTATTATTTAAAGACTTGGAAATCGAGACTTAGAGAAAATAAATAGTACCCATAGTAAGCTGTGATTCAAAGGTTCAGTTGATTGGCCGTATCTTTTCTTTTCCCCTCTCCTCCCTACTGCATGAAGAATTGATTACAAAGTGTTCTTTGTGCTACCCAAGACTATTTGATGGTTCATGATGCAGCCAGCAGGGCTTCCATGGGCTTAACTAGAAAATCTTTATGGCAAGAACTAGAAAACTGAGGCAACAGACTCCAAGCCAAGGGTTAAGGGAATGAGCTATAACAACTCACACTGTCTTTTATCAAAAACTATATCCAAGCTATAATAACAGAGGAATGATGACTCACAGCACCGAGGGGCTCTCTCTCTCATGGAAAGGGAAGCTGTAGCACCTGGGAGATGGGGGGCAGGTCTGCTGAGTGCAGGCTGCTCGGAGCAGTGCCTGAACTTGGATTCACATGCACTAAATGACTGGTAAGGTCCCTTCTAAAAAATCTGGAAACAATGCTGCTCTCTAGGGCTGTGCTTTTCCATGGAGCCAGCATGAAGTTACGGCTCTAATGTGTTGATAACAACCAGGGTGACATCAGAATGTGAAGTTTTCAGGACCAAGACCTCGTGGTGGTCTTGGCATGGAGTATTCTATGGAGCCCAGTGTGTTTATGGGAAATATTAAATAATCATTCAATTGGCGAGTGGGGAATAACAGGCTGAGCACTGGGGGGAAATAAAAGGGTGGAGTCAGAGAGATTTTCTTGATGACAGAAGTTAAGGAACTGCAGGCTGTGGGAGGCTTTTATGACACAGACCAGTCTCTGTACTGAGATCTGAAGCTGATTGTGTGGGCATGAGGCAATTAGGTCTGTAGACAGGGGAATAAAAAATTTCCAAGAAATTTTCAAGGTGTAAAGAATTTGAGAAGACAGACAGAAAAGGAGAGAGGGTAAACCACCCTGACAGGCCTGAGGGCAAGCTTATTGAGATTTCTGTAAAATGAATATAGTCGTGTGTTTGGTTTTTCTTGACAAGAGAACGCTGAAAGCAAGCCACAAAATTCCAAAGATACTAAAATCACTGCTCATTTTATGTGGAAAGGCAAGGGGTCACAGGAAAACAAAAAAGAAAGAGAAAAAGATAAAGCTATATGTCTTCACAAAAAGTCTAGCCTGGATTGACTCAGGAACCAATATGTTCAGGGTTATTCTCCCTTCTGACAATATTAAGGGACTCAAAGCTCTAGTACAGCACCAGTGAACAAGTCAAAGTCACACACCTAGATTTAGAGTGAACCTCCTGAGGGAATGGAAAATAGAGCAATGGGTGTATAACGTGGATTCATACCTACAAGAGAAAATGAGAACAAACTCCTTTTGACATCAAAACTGTCAATCTGTTGTTATCAAACCCTGAATCTGGGCCCTGAACATTAATGAGGCAACCTTGACTGGGTGGCATATTATTGTTTATCAATAGTGAAACAGTTTTACTTTTAATGTAGAAATATTTGTGTGGAAGATTCCTGAAGCTCCCTTGAGGAGCTGGTCGAAATGTAGAAGGGAAGCTTTCTTCTTCTTCTTCTTCTTCTTCTTCTTCTTCTTCTTCTTCTTCTTCTTCTTCTTCTTCTTCTTCTTCTTCTTCTTCTTCTTCTTCTTCTTCTTCTTCTTCTTCT
>PVJA010032656.1:0-23968 GCA_004027025.1 Myocastor coypus
TTTCATCATCAGATCAGTTTAGATTAATACATATAGGTATATAAGATTGATCAAACAATTAAACATTAACCTTTCTAAATCCACATTACTTTTTTTTTTCTTTTCCCCCTTCTTTTCTTTGAAAGTTGACATATTGCATATTGTCCTCACAATCATTCTATAGAGTGCAGTGTGTGGGCATGACCCACCTCCCTATTGACGTATACTTTTCTCAGATCAATTTATTGAACTTAATGTGTTCAACCCTTCTTCAACCATATCCTATCTCAGTTGATGGTAACTATTTTCTTTCACCAAAAATCTTAGTCATCTTTGACAACCGTTTCTGTTGGTAATTCCATTTCTTTTTTATCCTTCAAGTCTGCCGGCAAACTTTCTACCAAATATCTGTCTGTCTGTCTGTCTGTCTGTCTGTCTGTCTGTCTATCTATGTATCTATTCTAAAGTGTCCTCATCACCTCTACTGCTGTGGGCCAGGACACTTTAAATTGGACTGACTTTTTTTTTTTTTAAGACAGCCTGTAGTTCAGGTTGGCCTTGAACTATTTAGCCAAGGATGGCCTTGAACTCTCAGATGTCCTCCTATCTCAGCCTCCCAAGTGCTGTGTGCCACCATATCTGGCAATATTCCTGTTCTTAATTTGTTTTCTCAACACAGAAGCAAGACTGTAAGTTAAATTCTGACGGCACCTCTTTCGAGGCTCCTCACATTTGTTTCTCTCCTAACTCAAGCATCCTTGCCACTCCACAAATACATCTAAAGTGTTCTTCCTTCTAGGCTTTTGGATTGGCTGCTCCCTGTGATTGGCCATTCTCAAGTACCTCCATGTTTCATTCCTTCAGGTCTCTAGGGCCTACCTTCTCTGAGACAGACTCTTGACTTTCCATTTAAATTTATCTTTTTGTCTTATATTCCCAACAACCTCATCTTTTTTGTTCATAACAATTATAATACGCTAGTATGTAACAGACCTATTATTATCACTGTGTCACTAAATGATAAATCCATTATAAAATGGAGTTTTCCTCACTTCTGGAGATTCCTATCAGAATTGACCTGGAACAATAAGTGTTTGTTGAATGTGGAACAGCTGGACTGGGTCCTTACCAAATGCACATTACCTAAGGTCACCTAAGAAGCTAGATTCTTGATAGTGTGCGGTGTTTCTTGCTTCCAGTAAGTATCAGGAGTCAGGGTCCTAAATGTTGACTAAGCTGTCCTCTCATCAGTCTGCAGCAAGGCAGGCCTTCCTATCCCTGTTCTTAAACTGATGACCTAACATGACTGAAATAGAAAACAAACCACCTGGTTAAAACTCAAAAGAATTAGCATTTCAAAAGGAAATGCAGAATCGAGTTTGACTGATATCAATGTCAGCATTTGCCCATGGCTATTAAATCATTAACTAGAGTATGACTGTGCATGCTGGACTTCACAGTGGTTAATCAGATGACTCTGTATAATATGACTCCATGCCCTTAAACCAGGAGAAAAGTCCCCAGTACTCAGGTGCTCCTGACAGCCATCCTCCCACGTGGGGACCAACACTGACTCAGGTCTCAGAGGCTAACTGCCCACAGTGTGCTCGGCCGGGCCACTTCTCCAGGCCTCATTTGCCTGTTTTTAGGTAGATTGGTTCTCCAAGGATTCATTGGTTTTTACATTGTATAATGAATGAGTGACCTCAGTAATTTATGTACAATCTAAAACTTTACGTACAATCCAAATCTAGAAAGAATAACAAAATTAAGCTGCCTTTCTCCAGCAGCAGCAAAACCTGCCATCCAGAGAACTGTGATATCTGAAAAACTTCTTTGGATACAGCCACCTCAGCGATCTGACTAGATCCGGGTACACCCACCTCCCACTCACTAGGCACAGAGGATCTGATGCAGACAGTAATAGGAAACTTTTAAAATTTTGTTATAATAGCTTATTTTAGGGAAAAAGTGCCCCTAAAAGACCATGATAAAATGGAAAATATTTTTCTATTTCTAGTCATTAGTGACTTTACAAATACTGCCCTCTCAAATAAATACATGCAAAAACAATACACTTGTGGGCTATGTAAGGCATTTTTTCTTTATTTTTTGTTTATCTTTGTAATGCCAGAAAAATAACAGCCATTATTTTCACTTGAAATGCAAACCAAATACTGCTGCACACGTAGTACAAAGATCACCTACGGACATGGTTAGGTACAAAGGCTATAGCAGATGTATAGACCACACTTTGTTCTTACATCAGAGTAAGACTGACAGCATAATTTTTTTGACAATAATTTTAGCAAATGACTGTGCTACTAAACAAAGGCAGATACACATATATACACAGACACAGCTTAACTAAAAATTATACATGTCACTTTGACAAATTCTCCGGCAATTTCACCAGATATTTGCATCCCAAATTCCCTGCCCTAATCCCACCCCCAAATGCTGACTTGATCTGAAGAAAAAAATTAGAGATGTTCTTAATTAAAGGCACATTTGGCAGCTACTGAAAGTGGCATGCATCTGGCACAGGTGCATTCTCTAAGCCATACCACATCAACTTCCATCCTTTTATGGATCTTGATTCCAAGTGGTAGTCCAATGTGACCCACCTTTATCTAACTTTGCTTTGTAATTTTGCAGCAACTGGCTATTTAATGCACTATTTTCATTAAAGGCAAAAGGGAAGTTTTCTCACAGTTGACAGAAAATGCACTTTACGGTGTCAAAAATGGAAAATAAGGCATGAAAAGAAGTTACAAGTGCTTTTGTTTAGATTTATCATATAGACTTCATGCTTTTCTTAACTAGAGCTCAGAACATTTTTGGCTCAAGTATAAGGAACTATGAAACAATTTTAAGTTAGTAACAAGATGTTTCAAAAGAAAACTGAATAAAATCATCACTTTTCCTTACAAATAATTTCACTGCCTAATTCTTTTTCAGCTAAACTGATACTAACTTTGTGGTACATATTTATTGGTAAAGATTTATGTGCAATACAATAGGACCTACACTTGTACAAATCACACAATATTAGCCAAAAGAGTAAGTAACCCAACCCACAGCAGCAGAATGCCAAGACATAAATGACTAAATTGTTTTTTGAATCTAAAAAAAAAAAAAATTTCCTTCAATATGTATAACAGTAATTGGGATAACTCTCAATTTGTTTTGCTGAGCTAGTAAAAATCTGAATTTAAGCCATCATAGAGACAATGAAGTAAGATTGAATAGGCTAAACGTTGAGAATTACACATTATCATAAATACCATGTAATTTTTGGTATCAAGTAATTTTGCTTATTAAAAGAAACATTAAGGAAGAACTTAGAACCATAATGTACCCTCCAACTGAAATAGTACTTGTAGGCTGTTGATTATGACATGTTAGTATGGCCGGCTCTCTAACTCAGATCTAGTAAGATATCCCTTTATACTACAATACACAGTTTGATGTGCAACAACTTTAAATTAAGCAAACTTTAGAATTAAACAATCTTTTGATGTTCATGCATTTCCTGATCATAGTAGTAGTTTTTTTTTTTTTTTTTTTTTTTTTTTTTTTTTTTTTTTTTTTTTTTTTTTTTTTTTTTTTTTTTTTTTTTTTTTTTTTTCCCTTAGACAGGATCTTGCTGTATAGTACAGGCTGCTCCTGAACTATGTAGCTCAGGATGGCTTTCAACTTGTGGCAGTCTTCCTGCTTCAGCCCCTGAGTGTTGGGGGCCGTGCACCACCATGCTTAGCTATGATCACAGTAGTATTAGATTTGAGAATTGGGAAGAGTAATCTTGGTTTGCCAATAATTTAGACACTTATCTGTCCTGTTTTTTGAAGTGTTTAGATGTGAAAAGCTTTCTATTGTTATACTGGTTATGAACCCACCAGATTCAGCCTGGAAAACATTTTTTCACTCTGTGATCCAAAGATAATGAAACATTTAGTAATGTTTTCTATTTCTTAAAGAAGTATTCCACATTTTAGAAAGCAGCTGACAAAAAGTCATGCTACACTGTCTCACGTCCTGGATGCCAGTGCAGTATGGTTCAGTTACTGATGATAAATTTGTGTGCTAGTTTGAGACATTAACCATGAGGATAGCTTTCTTACCTCCATCTAAAGGCATCCAACTGGAATCTTTCATATCAGATGTAACTGCAGAAAGTATTTTTGCTTACATATTGCACTTCAGAATAAAAATGTCCTCTCTATCCACAATACGCATAAAACTATTGAACAGCCAGGCGTGGTGGCACATGCCCTTATTCCAGCACTTGGGAAGCTGAGGCAGGAGAATCACCATGAGTTGGGAGGCCAGCCTGAGTTATACAGTGAGCTCAAGACTAGTCTGAACTACATAGCAGAGACCCCATCTCAAACAAAACAAAAAACTGCTGCACAGTGAAGTGGTCTACTAGCAGCACTGGGTAGAAGAATGGTCCTTTGTGGGAGAAAGATGGTAGCTCCACATCTGAGTATTGTTTTTTTTTTCAGGATCAAGCAGGTTTGAAAGGGGTCACCGCCTATTGAAGGCCAGCACATTGGACAGAGACAGACTGAAAGGGCTTCAGTCAGAGTCTTATTTGGAGTGGGGATGGGACAGCTGGTTAATAAGCCAGAAAAGGGGAAACCATTAGGACAATTAGGCTGGCCCAACAGAGTGCTAGGGGGAGATTTTGGAATGTATGTCAATTAATTGTAGCAGCATTAATAGGTCTTACATAAATACTTGTTAAATAAATGGTTTTAATGGTTACTTTGCAACCAAGAAGGAACCTGCAATTTTTAAGAATATTTTCAGAAGGGGATATTTTATGAAGGAAAAATACTTATCATAGTAGGAATGGTATGGGCACTAAAAGATTCAATTCTAACAAAGGATATAACAGAGCAGAATGCTTAATGATGGTATAGTTAACAAGCCTGCTGTTGTTAAAGGATTACACACTGTATTTTGTGATATACATTTTATGCCTTAATATCACAGAAATTACTAAGATAGTGTGTTTCCACCATGATGCAGCACTTCTAAAATGTCTCCTGGCATGGTTAACAGAATTACTAAAAGGTGCTTCATTATTTAGAGGACACATGCAGACAGGGAACTGCTGAGCTCATGACTACAGGTGGAACGCTGCACATCTCACGGTGTAACAGCGGAGATCGCAAAGAGCCTTTCTCTTCAATAAGCTACATGCATACCAGTCACAGTATTTGCTAGACTCAGGAGGGCAGTACACAGGCTTTAGGAATAATCCACGTTCTGGTCACGATGCAGGTAGCTGTGACAGAGCAGAAGACCCCAAGCAAGGTAGAATTTTCAATGTAAACCTTAACAAACGGTATACATGTTGCTCAAGAGATTACAAAACCTACAGTTCTGCTTGAAAGATACCCACTGTCCTTTAACCAAATATTTTCATACATGCCAAACTGAAGCTTTAGGTCCTTAAGATTAAAAACGTACCACAATACGTGCTTTTATGCTTAGTGTTTGTGTGTTTCAACTGAAAGAAATAAGAACCAACCATTTTCTTCATATAATAATTTAATATATGCCAGCCAGCCAAAGGATTTTTATCTTTATTTAATTAAATTAAAACAGACCTGCTAGGTACATTACATAACATTCACTATATACACATGATTTAGGTAATGCGGGATAATTCTAGGTATGCTGAGTACTTGATTATTAGTAAAACACAAATGGTGTCAGTGATGCCCAGCAAATGCTCCTTTTCACATTGGGTGCCTACAATCTCCATAATGTGGTTAGAGGGACAGCTGTGAGCCAGGATGCGGATTACCAATACACCTTTGTGGGAGGAGGGGAAATGACAATCTAGCATAGAGTAACAGTCTCTTTAAATGTAAATAGTACACTTGACAATTAAACTTTTTTAAAAAGTTCTTCCATTATGTTACCGACACAAAACTTCTCTTCTTTGAAGGCAACACCACAATTTGTTTTGCTTGTATGTGTGGGGTAAGTAGGGAATGTTCTCAATATTGGCATAATTAGTCTTAAAACAACGACAACAACAACAAAAAGTACCTCTTTGGTGAAGCCTTGGTACCCATTCAATTCACTGTAATAATCTGTAAACAGGACTGTAGTACAGTGCTGGGGCCTTGATTTCAACAAGGTCAGGTACCACAGCTTTTCCTCACAGTCCTTTGAATGATTTTTAAGAAAATATTCTAAAGTAGAAGAGTAAAGCAAAGGAAAACAGAAGAAGATAGGAAGATCCCTGTTTAAGATTTTTTTTTAAAAGTGCATAATATTTTGAATTACAAAACTGTCGTTATGTGGGCCTGCTGAACACTAGACTGCTTCCATCCCTTCAGCAATAGAGATCACTTCACAAATGAGGGTTGTTGCACATTGGCCAGAAAAAGTCCCTTCAGTTGATTTCAGATGCAATCAGTTGCCAATTCTTCTAGATCAGTCTTTCTACATATGCTACACTGGAATACCATTTCAATTTATAATTAATATCTAGGTTAAAATTCATTGTCTTATACTGCATCTTGAAGTAGAGTCATTAGTGTTTGGAGCTCTAGTTTTAACTCCTCAGTGCTGGCACACTCAGTGCATCCATTGCCAGCAATGGATTTGGGGGAGGGAAACTGTACATCCCAGGATAGAGGAACTCAGGAAGAATGGGCGTTCTCCAACAGGGGTGGTCCATCTCTGTGCATGGATGGGTGTGTGTGCTCCCTTTTGTAAGTTTTCGGAGGGAGTTTGGGGATATGTTGAGAAGTGCTTTGACGTGGAGGAACAGGCGGCCCAGCAATGGAATGGAGGTCGACTTCTTGTGTCAATGGTGGTGACGGCAGATGCCTTCTCGTGCCGTGAGGAGAAGGGGTTTGAGGAGGTGGTGGTGTAAAGGGGGAAGGGCTGTTTGGGAAAAAAGCATTGCCATGGTCACTCTTTTTACCCAAAGGGGGAGGCTGGAGATGTAGTGGTGAGCTCGAGAAAACATCAGGTGTCCTCACAGGTTCTCGTGGTGGTAATAAGGGAGGGCTCTCTGGAGGGTCTGATACAGAGGTCCGATCTGATATTGAGTATCGTGGTGAATACACTTTTGATGTGGGTTGCCTAGGAGGAATGGCTGGGGGGCTGTCCAAGTGCTTAGACATAATCTAACAAATGAGAAAAGAGTAAAACATACTTATTAATAACTGAATGTACTACCATGAATATATTAAGAATTTGGGGTTTTCAAACATACTGTTGGCAAAATACTACATGTGGAATAATTTTGCTGTATACTTTAACTAATCAGTGTTGCCAACTCACAGAAAAAAAGTTAATTTTGCCAATGTTAAATTTTTATTTTTGTTTCTCAAAATTTTCTTGTTTGCTTATCGTGAAACATAACTTCTGATTTAGCATACATTACTGATTTCTCAATTTCATTTTACTATATATTTTACAAAATTATGCAGAAAATGTCTTGGCTTATCCAGGTGCTCTGCTCTCTGGACAGCGTAAGAACAAATAAAATAAGTTAACAGTTGGAAAAATAAATAATAAAAAAGAAAAAAAAAAGATTGAAAAACTACTTTTGACCCTTTAGAGTCTAGTCTAGATCCCCTATAGACTCAGACAAATAACTTTTAGCATCTATGAAAGATACGGTTTCACTTAGATTCTTTCACACAAAATTTTAGATCTCTTTGTCCTCTCTTCCTCTCCTGCCTCTGCATGGTTTTACAGAACTGCTTAAGATTAAATTACTCTTGTAAGTTAAAACTTGTGTTCTTGACAATATGCATAGTTTTGGTTTTACAAGAGTTTTGCAAACATACTGAAAAACTACTTTTAGAAGGAAGCCTTCTGCATGTTAAATCCATAGTCTTAGTTTAAACTATTCAGTACAGTAATTCTGCAATGTTAACTATCCCAGTGAGAAATAAATTAGGCACAAGCCATGGACTATAACATAACTAATGATTCTGATTTCCAGATAACGAGATTTTCTACTTTACCTTAGATGGTGAAGATTCAGCTGGGGCAGATTCTGGCCTTCTTCGTGGAGGAACAGGCGGGGGGATGGGCACTTCATCAGTGCCCTTGGTTAAACTTATAGATGACACTGAAGCAGATCCTGTAGGGTGTTGAATTCCAAAACAGTTTATGGGAATTTTATTTTATTCATTAATCTTGAAAAGGCTTAGCTGAAAGTTGCTAATATTCATTAAAAGAAATGTGTAAAAGTATCAAAAGCACTTTACAACCAATACCCAACAGTATTTCACTAAAGCAAAATGCTATAAAAACATGCATAAACATCTTAGCAGAAGTTTTAGAACATAGGTGCCAAAGATATCATTATTTTGTTTCTTGAACAAAATAACATTCTAACAAAATAATTGTTAATCTATTATAACTTTTAATTTTGTCTGATTCTCAGACATCTGTTCAAATGGTAATTAATTTTTGTCAAGCTTTGTGATGGGCTCATTTTTTCTAATGTTTCAGGAGAGAATTTCCCTGCTCCTAACTGGATAATACTTGGTAACTGTCCCATGTTAAGTGTTCTCCAGGGTCTCCCCCTAGCAATTCTCTTATAGGATACAGGGGAAAAAGTCTAGTGCCTGGAGGGTGCCTTGTCGTTGTTCTGCTTGGACAGAGGCTCTTTTGAGCAGGTAAGGAAAATCAGGCTCATCAAATCTAATCTATAAACTAACTGTAATGTAGCTGTCCAAGATGACTGGGCCAGTTATTATAATGTAAACAGGAATTACAGGTATACTAAAATCTAGTGACTCTGACTGAGGAATAAGTTGGTGAACTGGCAAAAAAAAGAAAATAAGCAAAGCTCCTAACTGGAAATTATCTTACAGATATTCATAGTAAAAAGGTGTAGACAGCACATATGTAAGTTATTAACTACTTTATAAACACTATAAAATTATGAAAATATTTATAGAAATAATCCCTCAAAATTATACTTGGCAAGTTCTTTTTATTCCTTTAGGCATTAAATTTTTATTGCAATTGAAGGTTACACAAATATAGGACTTAAGACTGCTTCATGTACAGTTAATTTAGCTTATAATATCTTTACCATACATATTTTATTTACATAACATTAAATTCAATAAAAACTATTTGCATGAAAAGCAGCAAAATGTTAATTTATTAGCTTAAAATAATTAAAATAGGATTTAGCAAACTTGAAGTTTAAAATTAAAAGCAAAATGGCTTCAACAGAATTTTGTTTATCTGGGATGAATATTTAGGCCTTGTAATTTAAATAGCTACAATGATAAAAGATAGTCCAGCTTCTAAAGTCCAAAGTAGTTATTTGCCTACAGTCTATGCTGTCACCAGGCACAGTACACTTTGTGATTCAGACACTGCATGTAGTTGCCAGCATTCCCGTATGCGCATGCATGCCCTTGCTTCGGTTTTCAAAGTTGAGCATTAACATACATGTAGAATTCTACAGTTGGAAAAGAGAAATAGTTAAATGTGGAAGGCACCCATTTAATAAGTTCTTTTAAATGAGAAAAAGGATTTGATAAAAAGCGTGAAAAGTATATAAAAATTAAGCAAATCAGTTATCATCAAAGGATAGCACAAGTGAAGGCCTCACTTCTAAGATGGTGCAAGCAGGTAACAAGGCTGCCAGACCCAAGGAGAATTTTAGCAGAAAAGGTCACATTTTGTTTGATTTTTAAAGCCAAAGCGAAAATTATGAGTCTTAATCCAAATATACTAACTTGGGCCATGGGGCAGTGTAACTTGGATAAAGACGGTATCGCTGCCTGTAAAAGGAAACAAGAAAAAGTAGATTTTTTTATATATATATAATATGTATATTCAATTCATCTATAAAAATTTATAATGAAAATGTCATTCTAGTTTTAAAGAATGCTGTAATCATTTTTAGGAAAAGTCATTACTACTTTTGAGAATAATTGAGTTAATGTCAGCTGGGAATTTTGAAGATTCCTTTTAGGTTTACTTGATGCTATCATAATTAAATGATAAGTATTAGTGAGAATACTAAACTACCCTGTATTATTGTAAGATTTCTAAAATTCAAGTGAAGAATTTAGCTAGGTGTATGGAAATATATCATTTACTAGAGATTATTTTAAAAATTAAACTTGTGAAACAATGATCTTATATACTTTGAAAAATAAAGTGGAGTTTTTTACTAATACTAATATATAACTATAAAAGAACATTCTTGAGAATATATTCTAATTACAAAATAGCTAAAACTTTGGACATTAAAACAAACTTAAAAGTCAAACAGCCTTTGCTGTCTACTCATACACATTTAAAAAATCAATATTCATTTAATGCTTCAGACATTTTATATATGAAGTTTCCTGATAAACTTCAAATGTCTAACTTCAACAGTACTCAATGTTATTTGTTTTTAGTGGTACCAGGGGGTTGAATTCTGGACCTTGTGCATGCCAGGCAGGCACTTATGCCACTGAGCTATCTCCCTAGCCCAACAGTACTAAATCTTTTTTTAAAAATTGAAAATCATAAGCCAAAGCACCAGAAGAATTAATGTGGAACTGAGAGCACTACATGCTCTATACTGGTGGGAAAACAGTGTAGCTTCTCATGTTACATTGCTTCAAATTACCAACACATGGAATGGACAATGCATGAGGGATTAGCCCCTACAATACTAGACTTAGGTGATTATGAAAATTTTGCATTTAAAAAATTTTTTAATAAATCAGTTATTTATTTATTTACTCATTTATATGGTGCAGGGTCTCGCATGCCCAGGGTTGCAGGCCAGCATGGCATGTAGTACTGGGGAATGAACTTGGGTCCTTCTGCTTTCCAGGCAGGCACTTAGACTGTCACACTATCTCCCTGGCTCCTAAATTTTCATTTTCCTCACATTTTTGCATAATAGGCAGTGACTCAAATAATTTGGAACACATATATTCCAGCTTATTTGATCAGAGAAAGATAATTTACATTCCAGGTTCAGTTACTTGATGACATCTGTTAATCTGATTGCTTACAATGATACAGTCCCTTAGATTTCTCAGGCGGCCCTGTGTTATAATAATCTGCTTTCCATATGTATTGATATTTATTTGAAACCCATGATTAAATGTAGTAATACAGCTTATTCCAATACATCATTTGTTAGATGATTAGAATACATTTTCTATTCAAGTCATTATCCAGCTCTAGTGACTACTTAGAAAATTCTTACTTTTAATAGGAAATATATATATATATATATAATGCCTGGAGATAAGCCTGAGGAACATGAAGGTACATTTAGTACAATATACAAAATAAAAACACAAAGCTCACAGCCACAAATTGCAGAGGTATTTGAAAGAGTTATACACATGCACACACCTTTGTGTATACAGATGTAAACTTGGCTTTGATATGCAAACAAGTTTAGGTAGATAGTTTTATTAAATGAGGCAGTTCTCTGATTTCTTTAATTGCTTGATCTTGCTGCCTGCAAAGTGGCATAAAAAAGTTCTGAATTTTAAGTGAGGTGTTGTGGTGCATGCCTGTAATCACACTATTCTGGGAGGTTGAGGCAGGAGAACAATAGGCGTAGACCCAGCCTGGGGAATTTTGCAAATGTGTAATTTGCACCTGTCTCAAATAATTAGGTTTATCTCAAAATAGAAAATTAAAAAGGGTTGGGAATGTTCAGTGTGAATACCCTACACTGAATATCCAGTACTGGAAAAACACGTGTATGCTCTAGTCAAAAAATATATGCCAGATGCCAGTTATGATAGCCCATGTTTAAAAACCCAGGATTTGTGGGAGACAGAGGCAGAGGAAGAGGCAGAGGCAAGAGGATGGGTTGCAAGTTCGAGGTCAACCTGGACTACATAGCAAGGCCCTGGATAAAAATAAAAACAGCCAGAAATTCTTCTTTTTTTCCCCCTTGAGACAGGGTCTTGCTCTGTACCTCAAGCTGCCCTTAAACCTACTATATAGCCAGAGTGGCCTCCAATTCACAGCAATCTTCCTGCCTCAGCCTCTGGAGTACTAGGATTACAGACATGTGCCACCAAGTTCAGCTAAGAAATTCTTATCAAGAGGAAACTGAAAAACTGATTGATGATGATTTGTGAATTAAGTCCAATTTGTTAAAAAAACATAGTGTAGTAGTATTCACTTGTTAAGTAAATTCTAGCTAACAGATCAATGGTTCTCAATCTTGACTGCACATTAGAATCCCCTGGGGGGGAAAATTGTTCTGCTTTGTTGTATTTTGAGACAGGGTCTTGATGTGTAAGTTCAGGCTGGCCTTGAATTTGCTATATTCTCCAGGCTAGCCCCCAACTCATGGTGATACTCCTGTTTCTGACTCCTGAGAGAAGCAGTTATAGGCATGCACCACCACAAACTGCTTCCCCTGGAAAATGTTTTTAAAATATTGATGCCCAGTGGCTAATGCCAATGAGGCAAAGCATCTTTTTGAAGCTTCTTAGGGTACTTTACTGTATAGTCAAGTTGAAACCACTACTGCAGATATTACTCAGTTTATATAGGAGTAAGTTTTGGAAAAGAAGTCTTTCTGCAGGAAAAATGATATGACAGATAACTTCTTAACTTCACAAAATTCTAATTCATGTATGTGAGATTACAAACTTGTCTCCTGAAGCTGTCTTCCACAGAGCCTCACATTCTAGTGTAAGTGCCTCCAATACATCTTCTGCTTGCAAGGCTTGCTGCACCAAGGTACAGTACAGCTCGTCTTTAACACAGAGACCAGGCTCCCTTTTAGCACCAGAACATCTTCAAACAGAAAGGTAACAGAGCATTTCATCACGTTCCCTTCTTTGCTATAGCAGCAGAAACAAAGCTGTAACCAGGGTCTTTTTTTCTCTTCCCTGCCACTGTCAGAATCACCTCACGGGTGGATCAGACCAGGGCAAAGTGAAGAGCAGAGCTTTGAATGTTCATGCATGGCAGTGAGGGGGCCTTTATTTTTTGTCTTTACCACAAAAGCTTTCAATAACTTATTTATTTATTTATTTATTTAGTCTTTTTTGAGACAGGGTCTCGCTATGCAGTTCAGGCTGGCCTTGAGCTCGTTTTTTATAGACCAGGCTGGTCTTGAATTCACACTGATCCTCCTGCCTCAGCCTCCCAAGTGCTAAGATTACAGGTGTGCGCCACCACGCCCAGCTGCAATGACCATTCTTGTTCACTCTAAGGTCATCTTTTTGTAGACTTCTACATCATTATGTTTTCATGACTTATGGGACATTTAACTGTGACTTTCCTAAAACCATCATTTTTTCTTATTAGTAAAACTGCAAGCTTTTCCAGAAAAGTGCTTAGCAAGAGATAAGATGCACCAGAAAGAACTATAAGCTCAAATGTAGATTATTTGGGGGAAGCAGTACTACTAAAAAAAAAAAAAAGTAGTATTATAACAGATGTTAAAATAGTCTAGTCAAACTTTGCCTTTTGACTTCTTTCACAAATGTGAGCAATAGGATTTTTTTTGCTTGTTTTTCAGATTTGTAGTGATCCTCCTATTGTAGCCTCCCTAGTGCTGGCATCATAGGAGTGCACCACCATGCCCGGTTCTGGGGCTGGCATGGTGCACCTGGGATTCTGGGGCTGGCATCGCATGCAGTATCAGCGATCGAACTTGGGACCTTGTTTTCCAGGAAGGTGCTTATGCCACTGAGCTATTGCCCCAGCCTGAGCAATGGGATTTTCTACAGCTCTGTATTGAGTGCAAGGTATATAGATAGGAGATTATACTCAAAGCAGCTCTTTCCTGCTTGATCAAAATAGGAAGTGGGGATTCAGTCTAGTGGCAAAGCATAAGGTAGCAAGTTGGAGGCTCTGACAATCCCTATAGCAACAGGAGCACTTCAATAAAAGCTGAGTCAAAGGAGGTATCTTTAATACACATAAGCTAATGTGGGTTTTAAGTAAAGGGATCAATTGAGCATGCAGAGGGTTTTATATTGTACTGGATGATTGAATTTGAAATCAGTTCTTTTCAGTTTTTGCTAAGAGGAAAAGGAATGATAATAGTGATTTTCTTTAACACAAATAAGAAAACTTTCAAGGCCAAGGTTACAAAGCCTAAGAACCTGGAACAGTGTTTTCTCCACTTGTCAGTTTGCAACATAAAACAAAGCACTAAGTTGAAGAACAACTTCTCTGTTTGATGAATGAGTTACAGATTTAATGCTAGCAGAGAAAATGTGTTCATTTTTTTCCCTACGTTTTCTATTTTTGGTGACTTCTATGAAGAGAAGTAGAATGTACAAATGATAGTTTTCAGTAATTCTCTTATTTGGGGCTCAATAATAGGGTCTTACAATTGCTGTAGGGAAAAAAAATCCTGCAACACATTAGGTAGCAAGTTGGAGGCTTGCTAAATGGGGGCCATGGACATAGCCTGGCAGTCAAAGCACCTGCCTAGCACCACAAGGACCTGAGTTTGATCCCCAGGACCACATGCCATGCCGGCCCCAGAACTCCAGGCACACTGTGCCAGCCACCAGAACTGGGCACAGTGGCTGGCACATGCCTGTAACCCAGTGCTGGTGAGGCTGAAACAGGTGGATCACTATGAGTCTAAGCTGCACAGCAAGACCCTCTATCGCAGCAGTTCTCAACCTGTGGGTCGCAACCCCGGTGGGGGTTGAACGACCAAAACACAGGCGTTGTCTAAAGCCATCAGAAAATACATATTTAAAACCATGCTATGCCATGGTGAAATGTTATTTATTGGAATTAGTAATTTGAAGTAGCCACCAAAATTATTTTTTGGTTTGGAGTCACCGCAACATGAGGAACTGTCTTGCAGGGTCACGGTATTAGAAAGGTTGAGAACCAATGCTATCGAATGAATGAATGAATGAATGGATGGATGGATGGATAAAAAGAGTTAAATGGATCTAACCAATAATGAGTTTAGGTAAGGTATACTAAAAAAGTGCTGTTTTTATATTCTTAATTTAGGGGACTATTGAGAATAAGTTGGTTTTGTTTTTAAAACCTTGTGTGTATATCAATTTATTAAAAATATGTATCTAACAGTTTATTATGTATATAACTCCATGATCCTTAGCCATCAAATAAAGCCAAAACAAATGCACTTTAGATGGTAAAAAGACAAGACAAACTGCTGCATGACTACACATGCATTTATACTACAGAAATAAATAGGACTATGGACCAAATCTCAAAGCAATAAACTTCCAAAGAATTATCAAATCTCAAAATAATATACTTCCACAGAATTATTCAAAGCAGATTTTCTGTTAAAAGTCTCTGAATTGGAAAAGACCTTAAAAATCTAGTTTGGCCCCTGCATGGCAAAGCAAGCTTATCTGGTGGGTAAGGCGCCACACCAGGATGCTATTAACATACAGGTCGTTGCTCCTCAGTCTCTGTAGTCTCCATAGTAAGGCTATGCTGTTTCCAAAACTGGACTCTGTCAAAGACTAGACTGGAACCTGACAAGCCCACTGTACTAAGACAGCCTACAGGAAGAACATGTGGAAATAGTCCTGGCAGGGATAAAGATGTATAGCATATATAGTTAAATTTTTATTTAATGATAAAAGAAAGTGATGTGTTTTTAGAAAAGTTTTAAATTTCCACATGAGACAGATGAGAAAACTAACTGACACATAAAAGGTTTATGTACGATGGGCTGTGCAGTTGGTAGACACATGCGATTACTGAACATATGACTATGGTCTGTCTGAATCACGTATTCTATAAATATAAAATACACACTAGATTTTAAAGATTTGGAGCAAAAAGTGAATTAAAATACCTCAAAAATAAATTTCATACTGATTTTGTGTTGAAATGACCATTTTTATATTCTGGGTTGAATAAAATACATTATTAAAATTAATTTCACTTATTAATATTTACTTTTCTCTGTATGGGTACTAAATGTTCAAAGTTTTACCAGGATGTTATATTTCTGTTGGGACAATAGTGCTGAAGTAAGAGAGAGATACACATTCGTATGGCTGTGATGAAAACAAAGGTTAACCAGAAGTTTGAATTTGGGGCCAGGGAGATAGCTTAGCGGCATAAGTGCCTTCCTGTCAAGAACTAGGTCCTGAGTTCAGACTCTGGAACCAAAAAAGGAAAAAAAAAAAAAAAAAAATCAAATTTAATTCACCATAAAATAAGAAGCTATTGTGGAATCTGGTGGAGAAGGGATGGTATATATTGAATAATTTAACAGCAGTGAGAACACAAGACTGACACTCCTTGCAGATTTCAAAGAGTGATCTTTGTTTCCTCTTGATATGAGAAATGTATATGGAACACTCAAATGAAGTTTACCAATTTTACAACCAGATCTTTGCAGTAACAACTAATACATCTAATTTTTTTATAACTTTATTTATTTATATTATGGCCAGCTCAGCCGGCCCTCGGTGTGGGGCTGGTGCAGCATGTGGTGCTGGGGATCAAACTGCAGTCCCTGTGGTTGCCTAAGCTTGCCTATGCAGGTACTTTAGACCGCTGAGCTATCTCACTGGCCCAACAACTAATAAATTTAAAGAGAACTATTCCAGTGGATTTTAAAACTATTGTAAGTTGCTGAAGTCTGGAATTTATTTTTATAATGATATCTTTTTGAGATAGTATTTACATACACACACAAAAGACAACACTTTTTTTTTTTTTAACCTCATACTAACAACTGCTTTAAAGCACTTAAAATTTTAGCACCTACTTGAGTGAAAAGGGCTTGAATGATCAGAATCAAACACGCTGCACACATCTGTGGTACTGGAAGCCCCAGAAGCAGGAGGTGGTGTTAGCGGTGTTCTTGGAGAATTGGGTGCAGAGGCTGTACTTTCTGTTTCACTCTCGGGGATCCTACTGTAACTGATTTTCCGTGGCTCCTGCTGCAAAGGCGTAGGATGCCTCATGGTACCTGGCCTTGGGTTTGATGGGCGAACACCAGGAGACTTTAGGGGATAGCTATACTTTTTTGGCTGTAGACAGAGGAGACAGAATACTTAGAACACCACAAAATAAAATAATGACTTTTCTCTGTGTGCTAATAAAATGCAACAAAAAGCTAGGAAAACCATAAATTACCAATCAGGAAGTAACATGATTCAAATCAGTGTTCAGTGGAATTATTACTGTTCCATTTTGCTGAAGTTTTGGCTATTTAAATTGTTAGAAAATAAATTTCTCTAAATTAACTTGAGTTTTACCCCATAAATATTATAGCATTTATTATATTAGTATCTTTGAATGGAAATTTTTCTAAAACATATTGTGTATTTCCCTGGATTTGGGGACAAATTTAACCTACTAAAAACCCAGGATAATCATCATGAATTATAACTGTTATAATGATATCATTAAGACTTTTGGAGCTATTTCACAAATAAACTGCCTGAGTTTTCATCTGTAAGAATGTTTATTTTATGGTTACTTTCCTTGGAGAATATAATTTTTTTTCTCTTTTTAAAAAATATCATTTCTTTTTTTTTTTTTTTTTTTTTTTTGAGACAGGGTCTCGCTATGCAGTTGAGGCTGGCCTTGAGCTCGCTTTTGTAGCCCAGGCTGGTCTCGAACTCGCACCGATCCTCCTGCCTCAGCCTCCCGAGTGCTGGGATTACAGGCGTGAGCCACCACGCCCGGCTCTAAAAATATCATTTCTTAGTGATGTAAGTGTGCTTCACTGGACCACACTAGATATATATTTCTAATTTGACCATTTTATTCATTATACCAAAAACTGTTTTAAGGCTTAAAAATTTGCCTGTTAGGCAAACTGCATATACTTTAATTATGAGATTTACCTTGATCATTTAGAAGCCATTTACGTTTACTTCCTCTTCACTTTATCAATGAGAGAACCTACTCTGATCTGTGAGGTGATGATACTGTGCAATACATATGGCCAGGCATTGACCAGTAATAAAAATCAATACAATGTTTTTCAAAACAATTTTTAGCCAAATCTGATATTTGCATGGGTAATGATTAATGGTTAAAAATTCTAAAAAATCATTTCCTTTAAAAGCTTGAAGTAGGGGCTTGGGGCTTAGCACAGTTGTTTAAGTACCTGCTCAGGTAAAGGCAGTCAGACACAGGGGACTGGGGTTCAATCCCCAGTTCTATAAGCCTTACTGGACCTGCCATTAAGGCAGCCAGAGCAAGCAAAAAAAAAAAAATCTTTCTCAACTTTGAGGGACTATCCACTTGAGGCCCCTCTCATGTCCCTTTCAGATGGGAGCTTTGTTTCCCTCAATAAATACATTCTGCTAACAACAAAAATTAAGGAGTAAATAGAGTGTATTAGTATAAATTCAAGAAATTTTATCTTAGAGCTGGGGGAGATAGCTCAGTAGAATAAGTGCCTGCCTGGCAAGCACAAGGTCCTGAGTTCAACCCCTAGTACTGGAAAAAAAAAAAAGAAAGTTTATCTTTACAATAAATCTTGAACTTTTTTTTGCTAAAACCAAAAATAACTTACATATTTGTTAAGTTTCATAGCTTATTATATCAGGATTAATGCAAGTTAATATTCATGTATTTAGAGCCAAGTGATATATTTCTGGACATATTAAGCACTTTGATTTATTTTAATTATCTTCTGTGCATTTCATCCCTGAATGCATATGTAAATAATGAATATATAATACACTAGCGATGACAACAACACTACAAGTGCAAAAGTATATACAAGTATATACATGACAAGTGCAAAAAGCATATCAATGTAAAAGAAATGTAAGTTTATGAATGCTTACAAATCGTGGGAGAGGCTTAGGGTTTCGTGGTTCTATTTCTAGGGATTTGTTGAAAAGATAATCTGTAAATTCTTTCTCCATGCTATTTCCCATTGGATTCAAGTTTTCAAAGAACCTCTAAAATAAATGCAAAGGAATAATTATTAGTACTGAATATTTTATTTTATCTATTTTTGAGACAGAGTCTTGCTGTGTAGTTCAAGCTAGCCTTGAGTTCACTATGTAGTCCAGGCTCACCTCAAACTCATAGCAATTTCTCTACCTCTGGAGAACTGGGATTACACGTGTGTGCTGCCATGCCTGGCGAATATTTAAAATTAAGTCTGAACTTGAAAATTATTTATGAAAACTTCTAGGAAAATTAGAATTTGTTATTTTCAGTTTTACTTCCCTCATCTACAAAACAAATTTGGCTTTTGACAAATACTATAAATTTAATTAGAAGTATGTATCTTCAGATAATTCTACTTACTTTGATATCTGATTCTACTCGTAAACAGTAAGGCTGATTTTGGTACTGCTGGATCTCTCCTGTTATTTCTGCTACTTTCCTCCTTTTGCTAAAATTTATTAGCTCTTTTCCATGTCTTTTTAAGACCTCAGGATTGCCTTCTTCTGTTTTCAAGATATTAGTCAGATAAATTCCTAGAAGATAAAATGAAATTATTTTAAAGATAAGAAAGAAAAAAGCAATTTTTCCCCCATTCATTGTGAGCATAAATACTGTAGTGAGTCCTAGCTAAAGAATCAAGACACATTTCCATGGTATGACAACTTACAAGCTCAGTAAATAGCAAAAGATTTTTGTAAGTATCAAATCCTTCCATGAAAGACTTACATTTTATAAATATCCAATGAGAAGGGAGACCAAGTTTAATCAAGAAGAACAACTACTTTTCCTTACCCTCTCCCTCCTTCCATGTTACTGTTATTTCAGTCACACTTTTGCTAAAGGAACTTAAATTCTGTTGTTAATGATCCCCATCCCTTTTTTTTTGGCAAAAGGGAAAGAATGCTAAGGATTACATTTCCTGTGTACTTAATTCTTGAGGTTCCACAAGAGGTGTTTAGAGTACAATATAGATGTCATCTTTTCTAGATAAGTTTATGTGTGGAAATGTGGAAGGATTTGCAGACCTATCAAACACAAAATGGCATATAATTTATGTATACTGTATTCTGGTCTTCAATACTTCTACATTTGTTGGCAATCTGATAACTGCCCTTCTGTTTGCTCACCACTGTGAGCTACGCACTGGATGAGGACAGCGAACAGAGCAACAGTGCTCCTTATGTGGCACTAGGTTGCCAGAAGCACTTTACTTTTCTTGCTTTGCCAAGTGCCTCTGGAGCCAGCTCTGGTGCTTTCTATTTGTGTGATCTTGTGCAAACTACTTAGCCTCTATGTGCCTCAGTTACCTCATCTGTAAAAGAAAGGTAGGACACTTGTGAGAAATAGAGTTTTTGTAGAGTCTTAGAATAGGGTTTGGCAATTAAGTAGCAATTGCTAGTGCTGTTATTACTTTACCCTGTTCTTTTACACATCTGCCTTTCCATTCCCAGGTAGTGAATGTTGTTTCAAGGAAAAAGTGGGGGTGTGGATATCAGAGTTCATTCATTCCTGCAAGTACTGAATTAAGTACTACAGATACCAAGGTCAACAACAAACATAATCCCTGATGGCAGAGTATACACTGCTATAGTACAGTATACTAGCGCTGCTCGAGGAGGTACTCTAGCAGTAGCAGTGCGTAAGATGCTATGAGAGCACAAATGCAGCACGCTTTACCACCTCAGATCGATGGGCTCGGAAGAAGCATTACAGATGAGCTGATGCCTAGAGTGAGTCTCAGATGAGCAGGGGTCTGAAGGGAGTAAGAGAAGAGCACTCCTCCAGGTGAAGCAGGAGCAACATGTGCACTGCCTTGCTATCCAACTTGGAGGGGACACTTCAGAGCGTGCATGCTGTTCTGTATGGTCAGACTACAACAGGCTCAGAGTGTGAAGTGGACAGTGTAGCAGGCTATGTGGGTAAGACACAGGCAAGGGCTCAAGCACTGGTTCAGAATGCTCTGGCAGAGGTATACTTCTGAATACTGAGTTTTTGGTCACATTCTTGAAAAGGTTAAAAACTCGAAACTGAGCAAGCAAGCAATAATGAAATATGACTGACACACCTATTTGATTTTAAAAAGCACTCAGTTATTGCACGTTACCTGTCTGTTTCTCAGCATCTAGACCACTCTTTGATATACTTGTAAGAAAAAGTTCCTGTGTTCTAATAAACTGAGGCCAGACATTAGTTTCAGCCAGTTATTCCTTTACCCAATCTGCATGATCCATTTAGTCCAACATTTAGTGTGACCACAGGTCCCTAAGGATGCATATAGAGTAGCAGCCCAAATCAACTTTCCATATTAATCACAAACTAATGGCCCACTTGTGGATAGAAGCACCTGGATTTGGTCATGAAATGCTTTTTTGTTAAAAAGCTTAATTTTTACTGAGTAGATAAAGGGGGAGTTAAAACCATCTTTGGATTCTAGAAAGACTCTAGCTTTATAGAAGCCAGACAAGAGCAGTGAGCAGGCTGACAATTTAAGAGGTGACAGGGACTGGCTTGGGGTGTATGGCAAAGTGGTGGAATAGGGTGTGTATTTGAAAAGTGGGCGGCCCATGAAACCCACAGCTGATTACTGACTTGGCCTGGGGGTGGGGCAGTAGGACAGCTTTGAGCCTGAGTGACTGAACTGGTGAAGCAGTCATGACCAGTACTGGGAACATGTGGTACAATAATTTATGGACTTAATAGCTATTAGAAGTACATTTGACTAAAGTTGTGAAAATACTAACAAGTAGCACCTTTGGAGAATTCAAGATAAAACTTGTAAGTTTTTTTATGCCTAACTGATAGCTCATTAGAAGAACAAATGATCACAGCAGACTTTGTAAATATACACTACACACAGTAAAAAATGTTCACGCACAAGTGTGTGTGCCCATATACACACACTATTATGTAGAACCTACAGGCACATATAAAAAATATACCTGAATAGCACATACTAGTAAAGTCCTTAATACTAGTAAAGTTCTTAATCTTTTAAAAAAAATACAAGTAGAATATCTAGTTATTCCTTCATTTCACTAGATCATTTTCATACCAAAGAATGTTCACATACTTTACTCTAGAGCTGTTTGTGGGAAAGGGAAAACAGAGGAGTATGATATAAATAATGAAGAGAGAGGAATCTTCTCCTGTCCTGTCTTCTCCTGTCCTGTCCTGTCTTCTCCTCTGTACTACAATTTATTTTTTGTTCTTTCAAGAGAATAGAAACTCTAGGACTGTCATTTGTTTGTCGGTCCTTAGCTATTCTAAAGTGGCAAGAAGGCATGAGCCAACGTGTAACAGCAGGAGGACATGTGATCAGATCCAGGTAACAGGAACGAGCAAAGCCAATGCCACTGGCTGGGGGCTGGTGCACAGAGGAGACACCTGGCTGAGGCAGGTGCCCACCACCTTTTCCTTGGAGATCTTACTCTGTCCACATCTACAGGCCACAGTCTGGCAGAGCTGTGTAAGGAGATACTTCCTTTTTTCCTTCCTGTGAATGATGACATGGCCAGCATAAAAATAAGAATTTTGTTAAAGATAACACAGGAAGTAAAAATGTAAGCTCTTATCCCTAACTCTCACATGAGAAAACAAGTATGTACATAATAGAAAAGAATTTTGAGTTTCTATAAACTATAATTTAGGCAAAATGGAATTCATAGGCAGCAAAAACATCTGGCTCTATTAGAAACATAAAAGGCAACTAATTAATTTCAGCAACTAATAACTTCTTTTTTTATTTAAAAGAAGGGTCTACAGGGTGTTCACGGTCTTATCACTAGACTGGACTTGTAGTGATCTGCCTACTTACGGCCTCCCAAGAGCTGGGATTGCAGGGACCGAACCTGCAGCCCCTGTGCCTGCTTGTAGGCACTTTAATCCACTGAGCTGTTTGGCTGGCCCCTGATAACCTTTAAGTTGAGAACAGCAACCCTCTTCCTAGAAAACCAGCAGGACTGACAGATCTCAGTTTAGACAAACTAACTTAAAATGGTAGAGCTTAGTACTCAGGAAGATAAGCCAAAAAAAATCTCAAGTCTAGCAAGTGGACAGTGTACCCTCCAAGCCATCCCCAGGCTTACATTGACTTGCCAGGTCATGCGGTTCAACCTGAAACCCATTTTGGAGTGCGAGACCCTAAATAGAAGTCTAAAAAGCATTTTTCACTTAATCATACCAAGAAGATACAGGATTTTATTTTTTGTGGTGTTTGGGATTGAAACTGGGGTCTCACGTGTCCTGTACAAGCCCTCTACCACAGAGCCTTAGACAGGCATTTTAGAGTTTATATGTGGGTAGTAACAGGGACCAAATGTGAATCCAGTGAATGGGCCTTAAGTTTTCTTCTGATCTCTCTATACTGGAGAACAGAGGATATCATGAGTGACCCAATGTCAGGAGACAGGAGAATGATGGGAGAATAGTACCTATGTATTTTCCACTTTTCTAAGGACCCCAACACAGTTCCTGATAAGCACTCAGGCAGTATCTGTCAACAGATTGGATGAAAGGAACATCAGATCCACTCAAATCCTTCCCAGCTCCCTTACACAAAGTACTGTTGTACTTACCATTTTTTTTTTTTTTTTTTTGTGGGACCAGGGTTCAAACTCATGACCTTGCACTTGCCCAGCAGGCACTTGTGCCTCGGAGCTATCTCCCCAGCCCCCTACTTACCATATTTAAAAGTAAATATATAGGCTTTTTTACCAGAAAGAGAAAACAAAGAAATTTAATATTCTTATAAAAAATTTGAGCTGGGTGTGGTGGCGCTCGCCTGTAATCCCTGCACTTGGGAGGCTGAGGCAGGAGAGGATCAGTGTGAGTTTGAGATCAGCCTGGGCTACAAATGTGAGCTCAAGGCCAGTCTGAACTGCATACTGAAACCCTGTCTCAAAAAGACACAAAAAAAAAAAAAAAAAAAAAAGAATGAGGGGAGGGGCAGTCCCCAGGAAAACAGAAATTAATAAAAAGTAACAGCAATACAGTAATATAGGGCCGGGCGTGGTGGCGCATGCCTGTAATCCCAGTACTTGGGAGGCTGAGGCAGCAGGATCGGCATGAGTTCGAGACTAGCCTGGGCTACAAAAGTGAGCTCAAG
>PVJA010032657.1:0-10435 GCA_004027025.1 Myocastor coypus
CCTGTAATCCCAGCACTTGGGAGGCTGAGGCAGGAGGATCAGTGTGAGTTCGAGACCAGCCTGGGCTACAAAAATGAGCTCAAGGCCAGCCTGAACTGCATAGTGAGACCCTGTCTCAAAAAGACAAAAAAAAAAAAAAAAAAAAAAA
The DNA here is from genome assembly GCA_004027025.1 of Myocastor coypus. Taxonomy (NCBI): domain Eukaryota; kingdom Metazoa; phylum Chordata; class Mammalia; order Rodentia; family Myocastoridae; genus Myocastor; species Myocastor coypus. Next base: position 149 of record PVJA010032657.1, read on the forward strand.
AAAAAAAAAAAAAAAAAAAAAAAAAAAAAAAAAAAAAAAAAAAAAAAAAAAAAAAAAAAAAAAAAAAAAAAAAAAAAAAAAAAAAAAAAAAAAAAAAAAAAAAAATGTCAGAATGAAATAATTGCAGTTCATAGTGCTTTTCCATATGTACACAACCACAATAAAACGCCTTAAAGTTGGCACAACACAATATTTCTATCTTGAGTGCAAAGACCTACCATGATCATCATTGTCAATAACAATGGAGAAAAAAGAAAGGGAGGGGAGGTGGGTGCTGCAGAGAGGGAATAAACAATTCAGTTAAACCTTTTTGGGATTTCAGAGACAAATGCTCACTCGTTGCAGTATACTTTTGAAACAGCAGGTGGCTCTGTAGACCTGAAATTGTGGTGGATGATCGTTTGTAAGGATAGTGTAGAAATATAATTTAAATAGGAAAATTGAATGCCAGGTCCTTTTAACAAAAAAAGCAATATATGCTTACATTTTGTGATCAGACAGTCAGAAATATATTATTAGAACTTCCCAGAACTGGGGTTGTTGTTGTGGGAGACTAAGGTCCAGTTTTTGTATCCTTTTGCTGTGGATGTAGAATGTAGGATCAGAAGGTCTTTCAGTGAGCACAAGACTCAGGAGCTGTGGCAGATGAAATAGGAAGAATCACTGGATGACATATTTTGAATCAGAGGTATATTTGGGGGGATTGAACAGGAAAGAACACAGGATTTGGCAGTAATAGCAAGAGGAAATGACAGGACACTGTGGATTTATTCTAACTCAAAATAAAGAACGTGGACAAAATCTTTGGTTTTAAAGCACATTTCAGGGAACTACCTCTCAAGTACCCAATTGACACATTGATGACATGGGGGATGGATGCAGTTGGTGTTGGGGAAAGATTAGGTAAATGAAGAACAGATAGGCCTCTCGAGGAGCAGAGGCAAGCGGGTACATTTACAATTAAAGCAGTAGGCAGTAGAAGTGTGCTACTTTTAATTCCATTGTATCAGCTTCTGCCCGCTTTTTTCTGACCTAACAGCAGACACCTCCCCATTCTCTGCTGCTGTTTACTCAGTTTTGTTTCCCTCATAATTTCTGTTTGAACACAATCTTTCACATTTATTTTTTCAATTCTGTAGTTAGACTATCTCTCTTTAACTTCATTTTAATAACTGTTTTCTTTTTTCCTAAAATTCTTGTGGAAGAGGGGCAGGGGAGATAGCTCTGTGGCACAAGTGCCTGCCTGGCAAGTGCAAGGTCATGAGTTCAAACCCCGGTCACACACACACACACACACACACACACACACACACACACACAGACAAATAAATAAACAAAAATTCTTGAGGAAGATAAATTGACAAGCTGATCTTCATTCTTGCTTCAGACCGTGTTATATTTTGTTGGCAAGTTTATTGGTGGTTCTGTCTTCTCACATTCCTACCAGGGTAAGATGGTGTACAAAGTTTAGTTGTGGGTTGGGCGTGGTGGTATGTCCTATATCTCAACACTCTGGGAGGCTGAGATAGAAGGATTGCAATTAGCAATTTAGCAAGTCTTTGCCTGAAAATAGATAAAAAGTGGTAGGGTTTTCACTCATTGTATAGGCACAGGGTTCAATCCTTGGTGTCACCTAAGGGGGAAAACACAACTACTTAATGCCAACTGCTTCTGGAGGGCAAGGGATAGGGCAGAGGACTTGGTACTATGGCTAATGACTCTAGAACTTGAGAGAGCACAAACCAAGCTTCCTAAAAGACTGACAGTTTAGTCTATTGTTATAAAGTCAGTGAAGATTAGCCATTAGTTTCAAACTTTTTCTTTTGCAGTGCTATAGATTAAATCTAGACAATTGTGTAGGATTTGGTACATGCTAGGTAAGTGCACTACCACTGAGCTATAATTTCAACTCTTAATTTTTCAGTGAAATAAAAAAATGAGGTAGGAGCCGGGTGTGGTGGCTCACGCCTGTAATCCCAGCACTCGGGAGGCTGAGGCAGGAGGATTGGTGCGAGTTCGAGACCAGCCTGGGCTACGAAAGTGAGCTCAAGGCCAGCCTCAACTGCATAGCGAGACCCTGTCTCAAAAAAAAAAAAAAAAAAATGAGGTAGTATTGTGGGGGACTTGACTGGTAATATTTGATTCACCATTTTTTCCATGCTGCCCAAGGCTTTGTGATTCTTATACTACAGTATATCTTTTGCTCTGATTTTTCAGGCTTTTGGCCCAGGTGTCTATCCTTCCTAGCTCTTCTGTATACTGTAACTGGAGAACCTACCTGGTGGTGATAGCAGGAATTGTCTGAGAAGCCAAATATAAAGTAAATATTAGAGCTGAGTGACTCCTGTCTGGATGACAGATAGAACCCTATTCTGGCAGTGCGAGGAGTCCAACACTCAGTGCATTTCACCAGAGACAATTTGGGTGAGTTTATCAGAAAGGCATGTACTTGAAGGTATAATGAACAGTTTGATAATTATGGAGAAAATGGCAAATATAGGGAAAAATTGATTGATGGGTTATTTCTAAGAGTCACTATTGATCTACAGAAAGAAAAACTACCACTCAGTGTAAGTAACATACACTGAAAGTCAGTTGTGAAAGCCAGAGTGCCTCTGGTTGGATATAAAAAGCTCTCGTCTCTACCAATGACATGGCAAAAAAAAAGCTGAAGGCCTATTCAAGGCCTGGTAACAGCCTGAAGGTTAAATGCCCAATCAAGTTATATATGCTATGCCAAAGTCCGGCCTCTGCTTTGGAAGACCTGACAACTTGACACATGGGATGGAGGCATCTGTGTGAATGTTCTCAAATATTTCAGCTCTTTAGATGCTTCTGAGCCTTTTGGATTTATAGAACTGGTTCATGTCTTCTTGGTACAACCTATAATTTCCCACATGCTAGAAGACTCTTTCCTTTGAAAGGCAAAGTAAGCTTCTCAAGGTCTGTTCCCACCCATTAAATTATAACTTCCTACTACCCCTTCACTTCCAGTTCCTGGAAGCCTCTCTTTTTCTGGCTCTGATCTTAACTATGAATAGATTGTGTAAGCAGAGTGTTTTTTGTGACTAGATTATTTTACTTAGCGTAATGTTCTAAACAGTTTGGGAAATGTTCTTATGTATCAATTAAGGTAGTTTTATGATTGCCCCTTCATCTTGTTAATGTGGTTGTTATGTTTTCACACTGAGACTCTCTGCATTGCAAGAGTAAATACCACTTGGTTAGATCATCTAAGGTGTGTCAATAATCTGCTGACTACAGATTGACAGTGTTATAGGTCGTGTTAAAAGGTAGCCCCTTTAGAAATAGTTCACCAATTAAATATATTCCAGGCTCTTTTGCCTTGAGCAAAGAATTAGGTAAGAGAATCCAGAAATGTTGCCAAAAGTTTGTTTGGAAAGTAAAGGAGAAGGAGTGAGGGAAAACTGGCTTTGCAGAGCAAACATGCTAAACAAAAGAGGGAAGGAGGAAAAGAGCAAAAAAGAAAGTATACCCAGGTCTGGAAGACAAGGAATGGCTACAGAAGAGTCACAATGGCAGGTGTCTCTTGGCATGTGTCATATGTTGTCCACATCTGTGGGAGCCCATGAGAAGTTTTACATACAGGGTCCTAGGAATTACTTGGTGCTGTTCTGCAATCTTGTAATCTACAGGTCCTGCTTATTTCCTCCACCAGTTTTGCCATGCCCTACCTCCTATTTCATTTTCCCCTCAGAGACAAATTTCATAATTCTTTTTGGGTGCTGGAGGAACGGTGGCATCTGTCTTATATAACTTCTTTAAGCCAGAGGAGGTCACAGATGTTTCCTACTAAGAATTATGAACTCTCTAGCTATCTTGGGATGCTGCAGCTTATAGGCTGAGTTGAAGAAAGAAAATCTATGAGGAAATAATGAGAAAAGAATGATCATCAAGCTGCCTGATTGGCATGATGAGAAAGAAACATCACTGTTATCCTAAACATGAGGAGCAAGACAGGTTTCCACATTTCCTGTAGAGAGGGGTGTATGTTAGAAAGGTATATCAAATAAATTACCAAGAGTCAGAAAGCTGCGACCTTAGCAATATTTTGTTTATTTAACTGTAGCAGCACTGGAACCATACTAGAGGACATACTTTTCTTCCATATAGCATTTCAAAGGGGTTCAAACTTAACCTGGTTTTGGCCATGTTATGAATGCTCATGGGTCATGTTGGTATCATTCAGAGCCAGGACTGCAAAGTCTCTTGGAAAAATTTTTTGCCAGGGTTCACTTTAGGGTGTGGTTGGCTCTCAACTGCTTTTGAACATTAAGGCTGCCAAGTGAAATCAAGGTGCTGCTTTATTTTTAAAGCTGTTACCACTCCTTGAGTTATTTGGATCTTAGAAGAAGGTTCATTATCACTGTGGAGAAACTGGTGTGGTCTAAATCTGGGGTGTTTTTTTACCTCAGGATCCTTGTTTGAGTGGGCAGTAGTAACTCTGAAGATACTGATTAGGACCAACATCTGCTTAAATCTTGCACATGGTGGGATGTGCATAAAGTCTAAATTCCAGTCCTCTCTATGGTATGTTCCTCTCCTTTGTACAGGTTCCAATAAAGGAGATGTTCTGGGACTTCCAATGCTGTTGTAGGTACTGAGTGAGCAAGTTTTACCCATCTCAGGAGGTTGTCACCAATCCTGAAAAACTCAAGTGACCATTTCCAATGTAGCATCACTTTCCTTGCACTTTTAAATAACTTTACACTATATCCCTGTGGAAGGACCAGCTTGGGTTTTATATACCACCAGAATCACTTTTTAAATTTTCCCATGTGCTAAGGCCCATTTATCTGTTTGAGGTTATAGAATGGTTTTAATGGTTCTTTAAGAACTGGGAATAAAGAAGGCTAGAATCTGAAGGAGTTGTAGGGCTGCCCTTTTAGTTATCCATCAACCTGTTTATTTTTCAAGAAGACTTTAGATGTGTCTCCTTTGTTTCTTGTACAGTGTATGTCTGGGACCTGATTGGGAAGATGGCCTGCCTCTAGGAGCTGGAGAAAGTTTTGCCTGTGCCTTATCTTTTATTGAGTAGTAAGCCTCTTTTCTTCAAGATTGGAGTGAGGGCATGTAGCACCAGAAAGACACATATGAAGTTGTATAGATATGTGGTAACCTTCTGTATTTTTTCTAATATCAGTCCATGAGTAAGAACTGTTCCCTCTTCCTTTTGAGCAGAGGTTCCTAGGGGAAGAGGTATAGCTTTAATGCCCTGTGTGACCTGACGACTGTGACTTTCAGTGTCTTTCCTACACAAAGTTACTTCTACTAGTAACCACACCTCTTCAGTATCTTGGTGGGGGGGCAGATCACTGGTGCTCTGCCTGTTTTCACAGGTCTTGGAGATCGCTTGTTTACAAGAGTGGCTAATTCATGGGTGGAGGAGAATCAAGGTATCTCTAATTAGGGGTTATCTTGACACTCATTATGGCTATAGACCTAGAGGAAGGGTTGTTGGAGAAGGAAATCATACAGAATGAGATACTCTTGCATCATTAGCCATGAATTTCTCACCCATGTTGTCCAGGGTTACCCAGGGTTCTTCAGAGAAGATGGTAGTATCTGTGGACAGGGGCTTTGAAGGTTTTCCTGGGCCTCTTTAGTAAATGAGAATTTTGGCTGGGTTAGCACTTCTCTGACAGTAAGAACAATCAGACCTCCAGTGCCACTGGTCAGATGCATTATCTGCCTTACATACAGGGCAGGGCCCAGGTGGAGCTTTGGTGCAATCTTATGCCCAGTGTCCAGTGAATCCATTCCTTGGTTTCCCTGAGGTTTTCTTTTGATGACTTGGGTGGTTTTAAAGTACTACTACTTGTAACAATTGTAATCTTTGCCTTTCTCTTTGTCTCTCTTCTTGGTCCTGGCTGCTGAAAAGTCTATGTCCAGCAGTTGATCTATAGGTATCTGAGGGTCCATCTGAAGTTTTGTGGTCTGTGTCAAATATCTGGGGTTGATTGACAGATGAAAAGCTGTCCCATTAGGGTTTTTACCTTCCTGGAAAAAGGATCTAGATTAGTGTGCTTGCAAAAGCCTTCTGTCAATCAGTTATAAAAGACAACTGGATTTTCTTCGGTGCCCACATTTTATTATAATTAACAGACTTTTTATTGTACCTTTTGCTGCAAGGTAACAGCAGCTAACAGGATGGATAGATCTGGTTTACTGGCCTAGGGGTTGTAAGGAGGAGATGGAAGACGCCTCCCAGTATCATCGGGCAAGTATATATATATGATCAACATCATATATATGTATATATATTTTCCAGTGTTTGGGGCTCACGCTAAATACTATAGTTCTTGAGTATTCTTTTTGAACAGTCACAAAACCCAAAACACTATGCATTTTCTCTACCTTTTATGTTTCATCAGAACAACTACATTGGAAATGCTATGCCTAGAGGATATGAAGTACCATCTCATATCCATCTTTGCCACTTCCCAGTTCATACTGAGCTCAGACCACATTGCAATAGAAGATAAGCTGTTTTCATCTTAAATTGTCAGGATCAAATCTGCACCATTCATCAACAAAATAGTTTAGCGGTAAAGTCAATGGTCTCTGCAGTGTCAAAGTACAAGAGATTTCTCACTGGCTTGGTTTAGGGTTATAAGGAGAAGGAGACAGCTAGGTCTGAACTCAAGGTGATATATCACACAGAAAATGAAGATCCAAAGTGCCTTTTGTGACTTTCAAATACCCTGGACAGAGGTCTCTTTCAGGTGGTTCCAACATCATTTATCACAGAAGAAAGCCCTTGTCTCCACATTGGACTCATTAATTCTTCAGAGCCAAGGGGCTGGGCCATTTGCTGGCCTTGCCTAGTTCTTTAATTCCCATGAGGTCCAACAGGACTTCCCCAAAGTCTTGTTAACCATCTCATCGAGCTTCTTGTGTACAACTTACATTTCAAATCCCTTGATGACTCTACTTAAACAGAGTGAAACCATATGGGAAGAAGGACTTGTATTTATTTGGATGGAAAAGGGGATAATAATGGGAATGGCTCTGCTGTTGTGCACTCACAGTTACTTTAGGTTCTATGTGTTAAATGCTGTTCTGCTCAGGCATCAGGCACAGGGCTTTAACTCATCTCTCTGCAAAAGCCAGATGATGATAGCTACATCATCATCCAAGAGGCAGGCTCTTGGATCCAGGGAGGGTGGCATTGGTGAGCTGTGCAGGTGGGTGGTGGCTGGGGGCATAGTTGGCTCTAGCACCTGTCGTAGTGCCAGTACCAGCTTGTGTCCTTTACTGTCAGCTGGGAGAATGCTGCACCAGTAGTCTGAGCATCTGCTCCCACAGGGCTGCTGTCATTTCTGTTGTTCTTAACTCAGCCTGGACCTGACAAAGTGCATAGAACCTTGGTGCTGTAGCCTTTAAGTAGTTTAAGCCCTTGCCTGGCATTGTAGAGTGTATATGTTGCTTCAAGCTGTCCCGTGCCATTTGCTTGTTGAGTCTGGTGCATGACCTGTTTGTCTGGGCCAAGGTGAAGCAGAAAATGGGTAAGAAGATTGTTTGCTTACATGCACCTGGCCAGGGCAGGGTAGGCCTCCCCCCCTGTGCTGGCCTCATGGGCCTCTGTTTTTTTGCTTGAAGCCACAATAAGATAGTCATGTCTCCATGGGACATGCCTCTGGCTTTGCCTGTGTAACTGCGTCTGCCATGTTGTCTGAATCCACATCTTTCTGGGCCCTTGGCTGTGGTCCTTAGATTATATTTCTGCCCCTCAGAATTTTTTTTTTTTTGTCTTTTTGAGACAGGGTCTCTCTATGCAGTTGAGGCTGGCCTTGAGCTGACTTTTGCAGCCCAGGCTGGTCTCGAACTCACACTGATCCTCCTGCCTCAGCCTCCCGAGTACTAGGATTACAGGCGTGAGCCACCACGCCCAGCTTTTTCCCTCAGAAATTTCAAACCAGAAAAAGCCACATTAATTTTTAAAGGGATACTATATAGTTTTTCTCTCATATAAGATAAAGGTTCCTCTCATTTTCTACAAGCTCACATGTTCCTTAAAGTTGGGGCTTAGCTTGTACAATCAGTTATTACAAAGAAGAAAACAAAAAGGGAAAGAAAAGATGGCAGGAGCCAGTGACACATACCCACATGAAAGTTATGCATGGTCTCACAACAGAACAAGATGGTGGCTGGCTATGTGGTACTCCCAACCAAAATCCAAACTGAGAAAAAGCTATTTACAAGCTAGCAGAAGTGGAGAACAGGATATTTTTTTAAAAAATGTGTTAAGTACAGGGTCTATGCAATGGTTCTCAACCTGTGGGTCGCAATCTTGGTGGGGGTCGAATGACCAAAACACAGGGGTTGCCTAAAGCCATCGGAAAATGTTATTTATTTGGAATTACAGTTTTGAACCAGGCACCAAAATTATTTTTTTTTTTGGTTTGGGGTCACTGCATCATGAGGAATTACATTGTGGGGTCATGGCATTAGAAAGGTTGAGAACCACTGGTTAGGGTCTCATTATGTAGATTGGATGTGTGATGATCCTCCTGTTTTCAGCCTCCCAAACACTGAGATTACAGGCACACACCACCATGCTCAGTCTCAGTGGCCATCACAGTGCGTCTTGGGGGTCAGAGTCAGTGTGGCATGATTGAACCCTGGTCTCTGCATTTACCTAAGCAGGTGCTTTAATCTGTCGAGCTATCTGGCTGGCCCAGGCTAATTTTTATTTTATTTTTTTAAATTTTATTTTATTTTATTTTTTTTTGAGACAGGGTCTCACTATGCAGTTCAGGCTGGCCTTGAGCTCACTTTTGTAGCCCAGGCTGGTCTCAAACTCACACCAATCCTCCTGCCTCAGCCTCCCAAGTGTTGGGATTATAGGCGTGTGCCACCACGCCCGGCTACAGGCTAATTTTTAAAACAGGGAAGCAAAATAGGTAACAAAAAATATGACCTGTGCTGTGAACAAAGTAGCCAGAAAGAAAACAGAAGTCTACCTCCTTATTGCCATTCCCTAGAAGTAACAAACAGTTCCCTACACACTTTGAAAGCTGTCTTCTGTGTGCCTTGAGAGTAGCTCCCTGCATTCCAGGCCTATGGGAGAGAGCGTGAGGAAAAAGAGTAAAAGAAGCCTTTATAATGAACTTGAGTTGAACAAGTGAAGAAAGAGGAAAAGAAAGGCAAGATAAAGGTGTGCCCAGGTCTGAAAAACACAGAGTAGGCACCCATGAAGTCACATTTTCATCACTGGGACACAGTACCTCATACCCACAATAAAAAATAAAAGAGATGTATGAGCATTCCCATTCTCCTCTTGTGAACTAGTTCTATAGGCTTCTGAGCCACGTGGCCAAGTAGTGTCACAGAAAAGCCCTACTTTTCCGCTACCAAAGTCTATGTTACAGTTCTCTAGAAGAACAGATTTAATATGAAACCTATAGGGATTTTAATAAACATATTTACAATTATGCTGGGCTTACAGGAGCAGAAGGAGAATAGTCCCATTGGCTGTGTGCAGGATGAGAGATGGATGGGTCCAAAATGGCTGCCAGAGGAGCAACATCAGCTGAAGGGAAAAGGTAAACAGAGACCCAGGACAGAGACTTCATTGTGAATCTGTTTTTTTTTTTTTTTCAAATTTTATTTTATTTTTATGGCCGGCTCAGCCTGCCCCTACGGCAGGGCTGGCGCAGCATGTGGTGCCGGGGAATCGAATCGCGGTCCCTGAAGCCGCCCAAGCAAGCGCTTTAGACCACTGAGCCATCCCTCCGGGCCGTGAATCTGTTTTGGAATGTCACTGTCTGTGCTAGGGACTGGAAAGTCTGTGCTTTAAGGAAGCTAAAGGAAGTTGAAACCAAGTTCCAAAGAGAGTACGTAGACTAGAGCTCCTCTGGAACAATAGGGTAACGTTTCCTTCTTTCCACTTTTATTCTTCCAAGTCTACGGGGGTGGGGGTGGGGAATGCCACCACATCTGCATTGGCCCTTCCTGCCTCGGTGTGCTGGCTTACCTGTCAGTCATGCATGGAGACACCCATGGCTTGGTCGTCTTCTAGGATGTTGTTCTTAACCTAGCTTTTACCACTACTCCCTGTTTTCTTGTAACCATAATTCTTTCTGTTTCTATGTATTTGACCTTGTCTTAGTTACTTTTTAATCGTTGCCGAGACAAATACCCGACACTCAAAATGAAGGAAGGAAAGGTTTATTTAGCTCACAGTTACTGGAGGTTTCAGTCCATGTTCAGCTGGCCCAAGGCTGAGAGGAGCAGAGCAGAGAGCATCCAGTTCATGGTGGC
>PVJA010032657.1:10535-24030 GCA_004027025.1 Myocastor coypus
CAGCAGAGCAACAGCAACAGCTAGAGCTCCAGTCTGTCTCTCTGTCTCTCTTTATATTACGTTCAGGCTCTCCACCTTAGCTCCCGCCCTAGGCTACACCCATAATCCCAGAAGTACTTCCACCCATAATCCCATCAGTACTAAAACCTATAATCCCAGGGATCATGGATCAAGTCTCAAACTCTAGAAGTCCCCACCCGATGACTCCATGAGGCTTTGGGGGGACAACTAGACATAAATCATAACAGACCTTTTGTTAGCTGCCACACTGGGTGACCATGCAGTATTTTTATTTTGTATCTGATTTATTTAACTTAGTTTGATGTCCTCCAGAGTCACCTAGGACAATCTAACATAGTCAACACTGTGTGTGAGAATGCTTTACTTATGTAGGGAAGAGAAATAGTAAGACAAACTCCAATAGTGTACAGCAGTTCTTCACAGCTAGTTAATCGCAATAGATGAGAGGCTTCAGTTCCTCACGTCTTTCTCCAGTACATGCATAGCCATTTACATATGCTTGGTTTTCTACATTCCAGGGATGTATCAATGCTTTTCAAAGCCATTGTTTTCCAAAGCATCATATTGCATCTCCTTTTGTCCAAGCTTTTTTTTTTTTTTTTTTTTTTTAATAGCACACTACATACTCTGACTCTTATCCATTGCCCAAGGAAGTGGTGATTAAAACACTAGAAAAGATCCACAGTAGTGTCTGTGGCACTGAGCAAGTCCCAAATCAGCTGAGGCATAGAAAAGTATTAAAGTAGCTAAATGTGGTGGTGAGCTCCTGTATTTCCAGCTCCATGGAGGCTAAGATACGAAAATCACAGTATGAGGTCATCCTAGGCAAGTTAGTAAGTTCAAGCCCAGATTGTCTAACAAAAGCAAGAACAAACAAACTAAAAATGCCCATGAAAAATCCAGCCAAACCAGAACAACAAACAAACAAATGAACAAACAAACAAAGAACAACAAAAGGCTATTGAGCTGGGCATTCAAGGAACTGATAGATTGAAACAAAAAATTTTATTTCTTTTGGATAATCTCTATTCTGTTCTTTCTGCTACTAGGGATTTGTGCTCAGTTCAAGGCTACCACCAAGCTGGCCAGCAGGAGAGGGTATTATAGTAGCTAAATTTGACAAAGCTCAGTGTTCATGTTGAGATGTAGCCATTTTTTTTTTCTTGAATAAGCACTCCCCAAGCTGCTGCAAGCTTTCTGTTAGTGTCCAGAGTATTGAAATATTTTTCCAAATTTTTTTATTGCCTTATGGAGGAGCAGATTCTAAGTTTCTTACTTGCCACTTTTTTTTTTTTTTTTTGACATCTAGGGTCTTTTCTTTTTAATATAAGTTCTTTGTAGAAAATTGAAATCAAGTTGAGAAAATCAGGAACTATAACTTCTAAATTTGGCTCAATGTTCAAAAATCATAACTAGCAATAATTTGATGAATTTGGCTTATCAAATATTTCTAGAAGAAAATTACCTTGTGTAATGCCAAAAGGACAAGACTTTGATGATAATAACTTCAAACATTTGCACATTTAAAAGGAAAACATTTAGAAGTAAGATTTGTTCCTTCATCCCTCTTCCTCTTTTATGATACTAGGGATACCCAGGGCCAATGTCCTGAGCTATATCCCCAACTGTTGAAGTTTATTTTATTTTGAGACAGGGTCTTGCTAAGTCACTGAGTAACACTAGCTACACTCTATCTTGTGGTTCTCTGGCTGAACGTCCCAGAATTCTGGGAGTAGAGGTGTGTGCTTCTATTCCAGGAAAGAATATCTTTCTTTTAGAAAGGACTTTATTGTGTAAATCAGCAAGTGGAGAGAGTAATTAAAAGTGTGGTCTTCAAAGAGGGGTCAGTTGATGTTGTTAGAATTCATAAAATCTTAAGCATGTAAATCAGTATCACACAAATTTTATGAAAACAGTAACAATAATATAACTATATTGAAGAAACACATTCCTTTGGGGGAAATACTAGTAACATGCATCTTAGTTTTCTAAGACTGGTAACAAATGACCAGGCACTGAGGGGTTTACAAAAACAGAAATAAGTCTTGTGTATCCCTGGAGGCAAGGAATTCCAGATGACAGTTTTACCAGGCCCATGTTTTCTCAGACAGCTCTAGAGAAGCATGCTGTGCAGCCTCCTCTGGCTTCTGGTGGTTGTTGGCCATCGTAGGCTTTCCTTAGCTTGGAGATGTGTCACTCCAGTCTCAGTCTCTGCCTTCATGGGGCCATATCTTCTGTATGCCTGTATACTTGAATCCAAATTTGCTTCTTTTTATAAGGACATTGGTCCTTATAAGGACTTCAAAACTATTTTAAGCTGTTATGAATTTATGAACTATGCCTATATAACCTATTTCTAGATCACATACATAGAGGTGGATATTTTGAAAACATGGTTCAATCTTATATATATATATATATATATATATATATATATATATATATATATGTTATGTATTATATATAATGTTTTAAACATATGGAGCTGAGAAAATGTTAAGTTCTTAGGTATATGCCTAAAAAACGTATCCTGTCTGTATTGTTTTTAATGTTCAAGTAAGCAGTACAGTTAGCATTTTTGCTTTAAAATATGTAGCTGTCTTTTGTTTCAGAAACAATTTCTTTGGAGTCATTTGTACTATAAATTTTGTAAAGAGCAAAATAAAAAAATATATAATCAGACACGGGGAAATAGATTTTTTGTTTTCAAATGGAAGGGAATCAAGCAATGGGGGAGGGAAGGGAATGAGAAAAGAGTTGAGGTGTAGTGTGTACATGTACCCACTCCCCACAAGAGTTGCAACTGTTAAGTGCTGTGATAATGTACTAACAGAAATGAAGACTTAAAAAATAGCATTACTAATATATAATTCACCCACTTAAGTGTATAATTCAATGTATACCTTCTTCTATTCTTCTTACTGTATTTTTAGTACCAGGGATCAAACTCAGGGCCTTGGATTTGCCAGGAAGGCACTTTTGCCACTGAGCTATCTACCTGGACCTTCAACGTACACACATAGCATTGTGCAACACTACAATTGTATTCAGAACAACTTCTTCCCGCCACAAACCACAGTTGATTCGCCTACTCTCCTTCATTGTCAGCCTTAAGCAGCTATTTAACCACTTCTTATCTATATTGATTTCTCTATTCTTAATATTTTGTATCAACAGTTTCACTTAGCATAATGTTTTGAAGATTCATTTATATTTAGAATATGTAGTATTTTATTGTTAAGTAACATTTCATTGTAGGGATAAACCACATTATATATTATCACTCATCAGTTGATTTTTTTTCTACTTTTTAGGCATGATGAATAATGCTGTTATGAGTATTTATGTACAAGATTTTGCATGAACCCATATTTTCATTTCTCTTTAATATATTTCCAGGAGTGTAATTGTTGGATCACATGATAACTCTATATTTGTTTTTGAGGAACAGTCAAAATTTTCTACAGCAGCCGCCCGCTTTACATTTCTACTAGCAATGTATGGGAAATCTAAGCTCTCCAAATGTTTAGCATGTGTTACTGTCATTTAAAAATTTTTTCTCATTTCCATCCTAGTATTTAATAGGAAGTAGTGTTTAATTGTGAGTTGGATTTGCACTTAATAGCCGTTGACTGTTCTGATTTTATTGTTCATTTATTTATTGTTTGGGAGAGAATATCTATTAAAATTGATTATTAACATTATGGGTTCTTTTATAAAATTCTTTTTTTGTTGTTGTTGTTGTTTTGCAGGATGGGGGCTCAAACTCATGACTTTGCATTTGCCAGGCAGGCACTTGTGCCATGGACCTATATCCCTAGCCCTCTAAAATTAATTTTTATTTTATTTTATTGTTTTTCTTGTTTCAGAACTTTTGTTTGTTTATTTATTTATTTTTATGGCCGGCTCAGCCTGCCCTGAGGGCAGGTCTGGTGCAGCATGTGGTGCCGGGGATTGAACCTCTCAGTCCCTGCAGCCGCCTAAGCTTTCCTAAGCAGGTGCTTTACACCACTGAACCATTTTGCTGAGCCCCTAAAATTAATTTTTAAAATCTTTTATTTGTCTATTATTTTATTTCATTTTTCTTTCTTGTCTTTTTTTTTTTTTTTTTGAGACAGGGTCTCTCTGTGCAGTTCAGGCTGGCCTTGACCTCACTTTTGTAGCCCAGGCTGGTCTCGAACTTGCACTGATCCTCCTGCCTCAGTCTCCCAAGTGCTGGGATTATAGGTGTGTGCCACCATGCCAGGCAATATCTTTTATTTATCTAGTACAGGGTCTTGCTACACAGCTTGAACTTGTAGGAACCTTCCTGTATCAGCCAGCCCAGTGCTGGGATTATAGGCTGCACCACCATTCCTGGTTTGACTGGCTGGCAATTGGTGACCAGCATTCCAGGGCCAGCAGGTCATCTGGTACTAGAGATCAAACCTGGGTCCTTGAGCTTACCAGGCAGTCACTTAGACCACCAATCTATCACCCAGCTCCTGGAGTTCTTTTTATTATTGACTGGGAAATATTACTGGCATATTCTGTATATAAACTCTTCATAATGCTTCTGATTTGCAAATATTGTCTGCCCTTTTGTGTGTTAAATTTTTATTTTCTTGAGAAAGTGAGATTCTTTGAATAAGACAATACAAATTTTTATTTTTTAAACAAATTTATTTATTTAATTTTTATTCATTTTCATGAGAAAAAAGATAAAATATCAATGAAATAGTTTCAAAACAAGTTAGTAGGATGATTACAATAATTAATACCATGCATATTGTTGTCTTCATAGTAATTATTCAGAGGGCAAGGTACAGACCTGATATCTTGTCTAAACAATGTTAGTACACACTTTTATTCTCAACGAACTAAGACAAACGAGCTATGTATCTATTCTAACTCTCTTGTGTATGCATATATATATGTATATATGCATATATATACATTAAAGTTTCTAATACTAGGGGAAAGTGTCATACCATGTCTTATAAGTAGATTGCAAATTGGAAATACAGTATGAATCATAAAACAAAAAGTATAATGAAACAACATTCAGAAAATTAAATATTAATTAATTAAAATTAAATTAAATATTTCAAAACAATATCACAAAATACAAATCAGATCATGAGTCCAACTTAGAGGCCAGATGTTGTGTATCATATGTATGAATCTGTAATTAATTCAGAATACGTGCATAGTATTTGAATAGGTTAATATATACAAAAATAAGTTTGTATAAAAAAAAGTTTCCATGGTAGTAAGGACTTACTATGAATAAAACATAACATAATGACTAGAATGGCAAATATATAACTAGAACTTCTCATAGTTTGGGGATAGGATATCACACAAAGTTCTAGTATGCAGTGTACATGGACAGTGCTCATATTCATGATGCTTACTGGTGGCCAGGTGTCACTTGTGGGACTGAACTACTGCTATTTCCTTGATCTCCACCCTGTAGACCCAGACAGCGTCATGACCCACAAGGTGCAGGAGAAGTCCATTTGTAGAATATGCTGATGGACATATTCTGCTGCTGTATGTAAAATAATATTTGAAAGACTGCTTTTTTTTTTTTTTTTGTCTTTTTGAGACAGGGTCTCACTATGCAGTTGAGGCTGGCCTTGAGCTCACTTTTGTAGCCCAGGCTGGTCTCGAACTCGCACTGATCCTCCTGCCTCCACCTCCCAAGTGCTGGGATTACAGGCGTGCGCCACCACGCCCGGCTTCTGAAAGACTGCTTTTGTAGACCTCTTTTTCTCCTGTGTTTAGTTGTTTGCCCTATTCAGTGAGTTCTTTCCATTCTCTTCACGGTCATTTTGATCCCTCTCTAGAATACTTTCTACTAAGCTGTGCAGGGTTGGCTTTGTCATCATGACATTCTTTAGTTGTTCTATAGCAGTCTGGGCTGGAATTTGTTTTCTTGCAAAACTTGAAGTCCTCTGTTCCATGCTCTTCTTGACTTGTTTGTAAAGAGAAATCTGCTGTTATTCTCATGGGTTTTCCTTTAAGTGATCTGTTTCTTTTTTCTAACAGCTTTTACCATACTGTTCCTGTGCTGAATTTCTTGATTCTTGATTATTATATGTCTGGATGTGTTTTTAGTCAGGATGTTATTTGGACTTTGATATGCTTCAGTTGCCTGAATGTCAAATTGTTTCTGAATATTTGGGAAGTTTTCTGCTATTACTTCTGCCCATATTCTTTTTATATCATTTGTACAGGCTCCATTTTTTTCATTGATGCCTATTAGTCATATGTTGTTCATCTTTGCATCATCTTGCAGATGTTGAATTATTTTTTCTTGCATCCTAGTGTTCATTAAGAGATATTTTCTTACCTCTTCACTAGTTGCAATGGTGTATTTAAGGTCTGAAAATGTATTTTTAACTTTCATTGACATGGTTTTGCCAGCTTGTGATTGAGGTTTTAAGTTCCTGTATAGCACTTTGAATCTACTTGATGCATTCCATTACTTTCCTTACTGGTCATTTAAAGATTCCATCATTTTTCTATTCTCTAGTTTTTTCAGCGTCTTTAGAAGCACTTAGTATTTATTTTATTATAGGTATTATTTCTATTTTTGCTTCAGAAATTATTTTTGATCTGATTTCCACCATACCTTTCTGCAGTTGTTTCTTTACTTTGTTTGCTATTATTTCAGAGATTCCAGGTGTGTGATTTACAATTTCTTCTATGGTATTGCCTCCTGTATTTGTTCTGTGTGGGCTCAGGGCCACATTTTGCTCTTTCTGTTTGTCATTTTGTATAGCCCTGCCTTATGGCTTTTAATGTGGAGCTCTGGTATAGTTCTTACCTTGGGACGATGTCCGGATTTACCAAATTCAAAGTCAGCCAGGTGGGTGTGGCTTGAGTTTGGCTGCTGAGCTCCACTTCCTCCTGCTGCAGCCCTTGGAGGTGAACCTGCTGTGCCACTGTGGCAAGATGTCTGCTCTTGGATCAGATGGGTAGGTCTTGTCTCTAGTCTCTCTGCAGGGAGTTCTGCAACAGTTTTCTACACTGGGCACACCAGGTCTGTTTGCTGGGTCAACTGAGTTTCTGTCAGGTCCAGGCCAGACTCACTCCCATGCTGGGCCTGTTTACTGGGTCAAATGAGTTTCCAGCAGGTCCAGGGAGGTCTCACTCACATGCTGGGCCTGGTTGCTGGGTCAAGTGAGTTTCTAGAGCTCCCAGGGCAGTCTATATCATACACTGGGCCTGGTTGCTGTGTCGATTCTTCTTCTTCTTTTTTTTTTTTTTTTTTTGCAGGACCGGGGTTTGAACTCATGACCTTGCACTTGCCAGGCAGGCACTTGTGCCATGGAGCTGTCTTCCCGGCCCCTGATACTCCTTTTTTAAAGAGGAAAAAACTCAAACACAAAAAAGAAGAAAAAAGACAAAAACAAAGCAATACAGAACAATAAAAATATAACATATAACAACAATAACAACAAGAATAGAAAATTAACAATGATTATTACATTATGTATTATTATCATCAAATTTATTGCTCAGGTTACCAGATGTAGGCATGCCAGATTGATCAAATAATTAAACATTAACTCTTACTTTCACTAAACCTTATTTTTTCCTTTTATAAATTTTAAAAAGGTAGTATAAGCAATAGATGAGGGAAAGGAAAAAAGGAAGAGGGAAGAATATGAATTCTTGTGCAAAAATTATTTTATATTTCTAAATATGTTAAAATCAGTTTGTCAGCCAATAGACAAACATTCAAAAATATAATTGTAATAAGACAGAAAAACATTGATAGTACAATGTAAACCTCACATGGCCATTAGAAGCTTACAGATGGGCAGTTAGGAAGAGCGTATTGCTTCCTGCACATGCTCAGTTGGAGAATGGTCAGATATTGAACCAAGGTTTAAGCCTACTATTTGTCTTGTGCTTCACTGGGCTTTCTAGTCAAAACAGAGAGGGCTTTTATAGCTTGTAGTAATTTTCCACTTAGAGAAATTAAGCTTTGGGACAGCTATAGGATATAAGAAATGCTGCCTATGAAGCATGAAGCTATGGAAATTTTTTGGTAGATATTCTAATGAGGAGAAAACATGGAAAGTACAAAATGCTTAATTCATTGCAAGTGCTGAACAAATTATAGTTGGGAGAATGAATGAATCAATGAGAGCATGTAACTTGGATATCTTAATATTCTAGGATATTCTTGTTACAACTCCATGACCTTGACTGTCCTTGTCTTAGGTCAGTATATAATTAGGAGCAAAAGTTGTTTGTAAGCAAAAAAGCTATAGTGTCATAAAATAAATTACCCAACTTTTATATTGATTTAAAAGTTCATTTTATAAAAACTTTGCTGGATGCCCTTAAAATTATTGACCTTTTATAAAATCTAGCACCAGTAATTGAGCTGCTTATACTTAATGCAAATTAAAAGAATTGCTTGGTGCTCAATTACAAAAATCAATACAATTCAATACATTTTAGAAGTAAAATGTCGTGTGAGGTCTCACAGCCAGATCAAGACAAAATGTAATGGCACATTTGAGATGACAATATACAAGATTATGGTAACTAGAGGGATCAGATAATACTTTCTCTGCATATTCTTCAACATGATGCTTCTAATGAAGCTATGCCTCCATTGGTAATGAAGAAATAAGGAAAAGCAACCATGTTCATTACATTTTGTCTTAGTCTAGTCAACCTGCTATTATAAGATAGCATAGCCTGAGAAGTTTATAAGCAACAGAAAGTTATTTCTGTCCCTTCTGGAGTCTGGGAAGTCACAGACCAAGTTTAACACATTGTTCAGATCCAATCAAGGGTGCTTTCCAGGGTGGTATATTGTCATGTTTTTGATATGCCCTTACATGGTGAGAGTAAAAAATTGACAATTGATATCGCTTTTAAAAAAATGGTTTAACTTGAAAACTAATAAATGTATATACTTAATATGTGTTATAGGAATATATATATATATATATATATATATATATATATATATATATATATGATTTTTGTAGGAAACAAAATACCAATCATCTCATATATCATTTTCTTGAGGTAAGAGCACTTAAATATACTATTTAGGCTAATGAGATAGCTCAGCTGATTAAATGCCTGCTTAAGCAAATGCAAGGACTGGGGTTTGATCCCTGTCACCACATTCCACACTGGCCTCACCCCTGGACATGCTGAACCTGCCACTGAGACTAGGTATGATAGTGCATGCCTGTAATCCCAGCACTGGGGAGGCTGAAAATGGGAGGATTACTATGAGTTAAGCTGCATAGTGAGACCCGGTGCCAAATACATAAAATAAAATAAAAAATGTACTGTTTTAGCAGTTTGCAAGTATCTTGTATAGTCATAGGCTGTGCAAGCTCTTGATCTCCAAAACATAGTCCATCTAACTGAAATGTACTTTTAGAGCAACATCTCATCATTCCACACCCCCTTGTCAGCTTCCCATCACCACTCTTCTATTCTCTGCTTTTATGCATGTAAGCTTTTTAGATTCTACATCTAGGCGAAGTCATGTGGTCTTTTCTGCTTTTATTTTTCTTATTTTAGTTAGCATAATGTTCTCTATGTTTATTCACATCAGAAAGTGACAGGATGGCTAAATAATACTCTGTTGTGCATGTGTGACATTTTCTTTATGCATTCCTCGATGGACACTTAGGTTGATTCGACATCTCGGCTATGCTGAAGAAGGCTGCAATGAACAGAGGAGTGCAGATATGACTCCAACATACCTAATTTCCCCTGAGTATACAGACAGAAGTGGGACTGCTGAGTCATGTGGCACCTCTTTTCAATTTCTTTAGAAATTTTACAATATTTTATAGTGGTCACAGTGACTGACTTTTCCACTAAAGCTACATGTGTTCCCCATTTTCACATGCTCACAATCAGTTGATGTATTTTGATTTTTTTGACCAAAGCTTGCATTCCTTTTTGTAAATGTAGTCATACACGAGGTTTTTTCTCACATTACCTAATCTGCCAATAACCATTCTTCTTAGTACCATTATGTTGGTGATTGGGATTTGTTAGGTGAATTTTGGGGAGAAACATAAACACATAGATTGCAGCAATTCATTACTTGAGTCTTTTTTTCTTTTTTTTTTTTTTTGTCTTTTTTGAGACAGGGTCTCGCTATGCAGTTCAGGCTAGCCTTGAGCTCACTTTTGTAGCCCAAGCTGGTCTCGAACTCGCACCGATCCTCCTGCCTCAGCCTCCCGAGTGCTGGGATTACAGGCGTGAGCCACCACGCCTGGCTCATTACTTGAGTCTTGATGTTTTATACTGAATGTTCCTTTGGAACTTGGAATTTAGTATCATGTTTTGAAGGTCTTTTAAGGAAAAAAATAATTGTTACTTTCACTCTCTTATGTCGAATCTTTACAAACATGGTTACATGTCTGAAGCATACAGGAGCACTGGCATTATAATTCACATAAGAATAACTGTCTTACAACCAGGGATATAGTTTAATGGCATAGTGTTTGCCTGACAAGCATGAAGTCCTGAGTTAAATTCCTGGTAAAAAAAAAAAAAAAAAAAAAAAAGAAAATGATTACCTTTTGACGGCTTGAAATTACTTAGAAAATAATACAAACAAAACAAGTATGAAATTGATGTTTACTTGCCTTTATTAAAAGCACTTTACTGCTTTTCTCAAAACCATCAGCATTACATTCTGTATAGATCTTGTTTCTACTGATCGCCTGCTGAGAGGCTAGGTTGTAATAAATGTGCAAGTTGATCATTAGACATCTAACCACGTGATGGCATTCCTGAGCATGTCTTACACAGATGGTAAATGTTTCAGCCCTTTAATTCTCTATGAGTTTTGCCCTGAAAACACCATGGGACAGAAAGACATGAGGTTAAATCTAAGACAAAAATTGAGGGAGTAATGGCCTTTTTTCCCCCGATAAATTAATGCTGCCAAGCCAATGGACTGATTTCATTTTTTCTTTCTTTCGGATTTTTTTTTTTTTTGGGACCAGTGTTTGAACTCACAACCTTGCACTTGCCAGGAAGGCACTTGTGCCATGCAGCTATCTCCCCAGCCTCCATTTTTTCTTGATTTTAGTAGGCCCTGAAAAAAATTTTAAGTTTATTTCTGATATATTCAACAGAACTGTTGAAATGTCAGGCCAACAAAATATTACCTCATTAATTTGCTTGAATGTGGCTCTGAACTTAGAAAAAGAAGATTATGTCACATTGAATTAATTGTGTACATTATAATATTTCAAATGTTTTTACTGAAATAATTTTCATTATGGATCCTTTATTTATTTTTATTTATACAATGCACATTGTCTTCATAGTAGTTGTTCTGAGTACAAGACGCAGACATGTTAAATTTTTTCAACACTATTGGTACAAGTATTTCTTCTCTTTGAACTAACAAAAATTAGTTGTATACATAATTCAGTATTCCATAATACTAGTGGGTTATCAGCAGAACTGGCAATGATTGGAAACTTTTGATTTGAGCCTTTTATAGCTCAGCATACTAATCTGGCTTTACTTTTGATGTCTTATGGCTATATTTTTCTGCTGGGTGGTTAAGGCCAGGTTAAAGTAAGATCTATATAACAAAACACAGTGCATTAGATCCTTTCTTGTGGAATAATTTCTGAATTATTGTCATTTTGTTATTCCCCTGACCCACTTAATGTGCAGGTTACATTGAAATGCTTGCCTATTACAGGCAAAATCTCTGCTTTTAGGCTCTACCCACTGTTTTGTCCCTTTTTGTGTGAGGGGATATACTTTGGCATTACCCAAAAGAAACTATGTTAGCTAAACAAGATTTTAAAAATGTTTATGGCCAAAAATTCTTACTGTATGGGTACACATTTAATCTTTAGAAATGTTTATGGCAAAAATTCACAACTGTGTATTTCTTACTCTGGAAATATATGCATAGTAACTCATAATATAAAATATATAATGTGATAGCATTTAAAAATTCTTAAAGGAGGAGCACCAAGATGGTGGTATGTAAGCAGCAAAGAAAGAGTTTCTGTGAGTTGCCATTTGGAGGCTGGCATATAGCAATATGAGGGAAGTGGGTCTCCTGGACCTATGAAGGTTGATTTGAATGCAAATTGAAGCCCATGGAGAGAGTGAAGAGAGAAGCTTCAATGAGAAGGAGGCAGCGGGTGGCACCTTCTCCTTAAAAGAGGACTCACAGTGTGAGAGGAGCAGTACAAAGCCATAGAAACCTGGTGAACCCAGCGGCCTTGTTTCTCACAGTGGAAGTAAAACAGTTAGTGAAAATTGTGGCACTCTCAGAAAAGATTTTGAAGAGGACTTCAGAAAATGGAAAGATATTTCTTGCTCTTGGATAATAAGAACCAAAATATTGTGAAAATGGCCATACTTTCAAAATTTTCATGCAGATTCAGTGCAATCTCAGTTAAAATGCCATTAGTATACCTCATAAAAGCAAAGAAAACATTCCTAAAATTCATTTGAAACCATAAGAGACCAAGAATATCAAAAGCAATCATGGGTATCAATGGAAAGGCAGGAGGTATCATAATCCCTGACATGAATATATACAATAAAGGTACTATGATAAAACCAGCATGGTACTGACATAAACGCAGACTGGAGGATCAGTGCAACAGATCAGAAAATGCAGACACAACTACAAACACACTCATCGACATCATTTTTTTTTTTAAAGGGGCCAACATGTTCACTGGAAGAAAGGTTGCCTCTTTAATAAACAGTGCCTGAAAAACTTGCTTTCCATATGCCCAAAGCTAAAATTAGGTGGATGACTATCATCATGGACTAAATTACAGTCAAATTGATCAAAGTTCTAAGCATTAAAACAGAAACACTAAATCTCCTGGAGGAAAAATATAGGTAGAAATCTTAAAGACATAGGGGTAGAGAGTTCATGAACAGAAACCAAACTGCATAGAAAGTGCTTCAAACAATCAACAACTGAGATTTCATGTCTTTGAAATCATTCTGCACTCCAAAAGAAAACTCCCAGCAGAGTAAAAAAGAAATCACGAACTGGAAAACAATTATAGCTAACTGTCCCTTTGATAAAGCCCTTCTGTTTTTTTTTTTTTTTTTTTTTTTTTAGGGTCTCACTACTGAGTCATAGTGATCCTCCTGTTTGTACCTCCCAAGGACTGGGATTACAGATGCGCGCCCCCACTCCCAGTATCGCTGGCTCAGCACACTCTAGAGAGCGGGGCCGGTGCGGCACGAGGGGCCAGGAACTGAACCCTGACCCCTGCGCTTCCTCTAAGCAAGCGCTAAATCTGCTGAGCTATACCGCTGGCCCTGGCCTTCTGTTTTTGACATATTAAGAATTTAAAAATATCAGGTCTCCCAAATTCAAAGACCCAATCCAAAAATGGACATCTGAGATGAGTATTTTTCTTTTTTTTTATTGTTTAAATTTAACAATGGTTATATTACATATTTTCATCATCAGATCAGTTTA
>PVJA010032658.1:0-23926 GCA_004027025.1 Myocastor coypus
AGAGGGGCGCAGGGGCTTACCCGCAGCGGGTGCGCAGGCTCAGCTCCCAGCGGTGGGGTTTGGGCTGGGCTGGGACAGGAAGTTCTGAATTTCTTTTCTTAATGTTATGTTAACTCGCGTGTGCAGGGCATAATGTCTCCAGTCATCAAGGGTAGTCGACACACTTACACAATGCAGCCCAGTTTCTTCTTACTTCCTTCCCCTCCATCCTTCTCCACTATGAAAATCAAACTGGAAATGCTTCAAGCAAAAATGAAAACAAAGCAAAACAAAAAGCAACCAAAAAAAAAAAAAAAAAAAAAGAAAGAAAGAAAAGAAAAGAAATTTCCTTTGATCCACTACTCTGCTGCTTCATATCTTCCTGAAAGAGTTAAGTGCATTGTACTACAGAGAACCAGGCATAGCATGGTTGTAGCGACATGATTCCTAATAGAGAAACCTTGGAAGTGGCTTTCTGACAGAGGAATAGATAAAAAAAATGTGCCATGTATGTACCCTGGCACATTATTGTGCCATGAAGAAAGACAATCTTGACCTATCGGAAAATGGATGCATAAGTTCACACAGAGCAGGATTTTCTCATATGAGACATCCCAAAATACAAACTTTTGGCCAAGTTCATGAAGCCGTGTTTCTTCTATCCGATAGGTATTACAATTCATGACCACTGTCTTGCCCCCATACCTCTCCCTTAATCATGCCTTTGTTGTCATAACTGCTGACTGGCCATGCTCTGTCCCACCCAAGCCTGCCTCACCCCGCCCGTCTCACCCTGAGCTGAAGACAAGAATCTCAGTGCTCATTACAGGAATGTGGGATCTAGTGCCTTTTTCAAGCATGTTTTTCTTGATAACTTATGTCTTGTAGCTTTTTAGGGTTCTAATTTCCTTCTCATACACAATCTTTTAAAGGCAGGGTTTCACAATGTAGCTCAAGGTGGCCTTGAGCTCACTTCGCAGACTAGGCTGGGTTGCCATCTTACAGTGATCGTCCTGCCTCAGCCACCTGAATGCTGGGTTACAGGGCCACGCTGCCACACGTGGATCAGATCCAATCTTAACTGGCAAAACAAATTGCTTGAGACATACCTGTCCTTTTTCTGAATCTTATGATAAAGTATTGAACATGTGTAAGGACCTCAATCAAATATATTTAGAATTCTGTTGTGGATATTTAACAAGTCGATAAGCTTATCAGTCAAGAAAGTGCTGTTCGGTAGCTTGCCAGGGAATTAATGAAGAGACATTCATGACCTTCTTGCTTGCCCTACCGACACCCCACTTTACCTACTTACAGAAAAATATCAAGAATTGAAGGAGAGAATCATTCTGATGAATTTTATGCTGGTAAAATCTTACACTCAATAATGACATTTCTGGGCTTAAAATCCTGAGTAGTAAGGCATACGCAGAATCCCTGCCTGGGTGGAGAACCAGTCTCCCTCGAAAATGAAGCCTCTAAAAAGGGCAGTGGATGACTTGTGTTACGGTTTATGCCTAGTTGTCCCCCCTAAGACTCATGGAGTCATGGGCAGGGACTTCTTGTATTTATTATTTTTATTCTTGTTTCAGAACCTTTGTTTGTTTATTCACTCATTTTTATGGCCGGCTCAGCCCACCCCAAGGGCAGGGCTGGCGCAGCATGTGGTGCCGGGGATCGAGCCGCAGTCCCTGAAGCCGCCCAAGCTTTCCCAAGCAGGGGCTTTAGACCACTGAGCCATCCCGCCGGGCCCATGGGCAGGGACTTCTACAGTTTGAGACTTGAATCATGATCCACTGGAATTACGTGTTTTACTACTGTTGGGATTATGGTCTCAGTACTGCTGAGACTATGGGTGTGGCCTGAGGTGGATAGGCTAAGACAGAGAGCCTGATGTAATTTAAAAAAAGAGACAGACAGACAGACTTGAGCTGTTGCTGTCTGCTGCCCTGGTTGGTTGGTTGCTTATGTCCCCATTGTTGCTGTTCCACCGTCATGAACTGGATGCCCTCTGCCCTGTTCCACTCAGCCTTGGGCCAGCTCAATATGGACTCAGACCTCCAGTAACTGTGAGCTAATAAACCTTTCCTTTCTTCATTTTGAGTGTCGGGTATTTGTCCCAGCAACGAGTACAAAGTAACTAAGACAACTTGTCTAATCTTGGAACTGGAGTCGCTGTCCAGCGATGCTGTGAAATCAGTGGCTTTGTTCTATCATAGTTGGGCCAAAACCAAGATGTGTGCCTAAGACCAGTACAGGGGTTACTGGGACCTTGGCTCCCACACCCGGGCTGCTGGTGTCAGAGCTAATTCTAACCTAGAAATAGTCCTTCTCTGTGCCTCCTGGGGCACTCAAGAATTTTATAGTGCATATTTATATTTGAATAATCAGTACACTTTTCTAATTCAGTAAGAATTAGTGTGTTTTGCTAAGTATAGTTAAAATTATTGCAGTTAAACATGAAAACAGTAAAATATAACTTTAAAAATTGAATATAATAATGATTACATATTATGTAGCATTTATGGCAGATAAATAAAGTTTTTAAAGGCTTAATCTATAGTAGTTACTTTAACCCTCACAGCTCTATGAGGTTAATTTTCTTTATTTGATTTCCATGTCAGGAGACTAAAGCCAAAGGCAAATAAGTGATTTGCTTAAATTACTCAAAAATGTAAGGCTGCACAAAACTTCCCCTGACCCCCATAAATATCTGATATAAAAATCAGCAGCACTCTACGTGAGTTGAGATTGATGGTGTTTGTGTGAAAAGAGGAGCTCTCAGAAGATCAGCCTGCAATGCAGAGGTTCCATAGGTCGGAATTTAGTGGTTAGGTAAAGTTTGGGAGGCTCGGTGGACCTGTGGAAGTAGTGTAGAAGGCGTGGAGATGCCTGAGAATGCAAGATTGAAAGGGATCTGCTAGCATTTTATGAATCTCATCAGTAGATAACAGCCCTTAAATACTGAAAATTTAAACAACTTGAGGAAAAGCTAAGCTACTTCAGCAACTTGGGCAGGCAGAGCAAGCTCCGTTCCATTGCTGATTCATTCTTGTTTCTGGCTGGAAAACACTGGACTCCAATAATGATCGAGGCTATCTCATTCAAATGATTCTGATCTTGAGCTGGGGCAGGAAGGGATGAATACTGAGGAATTTACTCAATCTATTAGATGCATGCATAGCAGTGTGTAATTGCATGTATTATGATGGGATATAAATATCCATTTAATGTTTAACTCGTATCTCAACCCAAATAGGATTCTTCAAGAATGGGGAAGCGATTTAAGTGGATGCAAACATAATACTGACATTTAACAATGTTTATAAGAACTTACTGAGCTACTGCAGATACTGTTTTCTCATCAGAGATTTGACTTAATCATCTCAGAAATTGAGAGGCTTTGGGTCAGCCAAATATGGACTGAGACCTCCAGTAACCATGAGCTAAATAAAGCTTTCCTTTCTTCATTTTGGGTGTCGGGTATTTGTCCCAGCAATGAGTAAAAAGTAACTAAGACAAACAACCGTTGTTGAGTTCCTACCATCTTGTTTTTAAAATTCTGTATTGTTTCTAATTTTTAAATTATTTTATTGTGTTTAAAATAAAAGACAGGACCATATAGTTTTGGAGGGTGTTTGCATATCATTTAATGTGGCATTGCAACCATTAGAGAAGATATTATCCTTCGAGAGTAAATAAAATGAAAAATCTGATGAACAGAAAACATTGCGCACAGTCACCCTCCAGCGGACTGTCACATCATTCCATCTTCTGCCGCTCTGCTAGTCAATACATGGAGCCTTCTTTGTGTACGGATCCTCACCTGTAAGGATTCTGGGCTACTCTCCACCCCACATGTCTTGGTGCACACTTGGGATACTGAACTCCCTGTGAGTCCTGAGCCCTTTGTCCCTGAGCCTTGCTTCCTCCTCTGCTCCTCAGTTCTGGGTGACCTCTTGGTCTTGCTGCAGCATGGCCCTTCTCTAAGTGCGTGTCCTCGGCTCCACCCACACAGTCGCTCATCACCTGTCCCCGATCAGCACACACGTGGGTCTCAGTCTTTACCTATGCACTCACAAAACTGGATGAAAGGAGTTGAAGCCATGGCTCTGCACTTCCGTTGTCCCCGTGTGGGCTACCCAGATGGGTGACGCTGGCTTATTCACATTAATCATCTTTTCAAATACCTGTTTATCACTGATGACTGATCTAGAATAACAGCTTTGGAATAATCTGACCCTCGTTAACCTGAAGTTCACTTCTTGGTTTCTTCGGATCCAGAGAAGTTTTATTGTGCTTTGTTGGTTTATTCAGTGTCATCTATTTGAACTAAGAAAGGAAGTCTCCACCTGCAGCAGACACAGGAACAGAATATTTTCAGAGCCCTCCACAAATCAGAAAATTTGAAAGGCTGCTTCTAGCATTTCATTGTGTGCACTCGATGAAAACTCTCTGTATTGCTGGGCTCTCTCTGCTTCCCCTTGAAGTAACATCAATTCTTACATAAGAGACTGGAACCTGGGAGACTGAGGTGGGGTCTGAGGAGGTAAATCTTGTGTTTGCATGCCCACATTACACATATGCTTAATAAGCCTTGTAGTTGAATAAGGAGCAGAAGCAATGCTATACACTTGAGCTATTTTGAGAGATTGAAAACATCCCATCTCTTTCAAAATTGGCCACATCTTTTTTGATTCTCTTCCCACTCTGAACATAAAGCAGGTGCACCAGTAACAGTTGGCACAAAGCGAAAAAGTTTTTGCAGTGAACACGGATCATTTCTTGTAGTTCACTTTCTCTTAGTCATCAGTGTTGATTCGGAGATATTAAGTATGGTAATAACTTGAAGCCAAATTAGTCAAGATTTGGCCAGCACTAACCAGAGTTTGCTTTAGCTGTGGGAGGAACTTGCAAAAGGCAATATTGATTATGTCTGGTAAATGCCAATTATAATTTGACATTCTGATTTTTGCTTTTTGTTTAACTTAGAAGCAGATTCTGCTTTGCTCTGTTTGTGAAAGACAACTGTATGAGTGAGGATTATTACTTTGCAATGAGACTAGTGATTTATCTTAAGTGAGAGGCAGACAGAAAGCTGTATCTCCTTTGCTCATTCTAACTCAAAATGGGTGGAAGTGAGGAGCATCACTGAACACATTTTCTAGTTTTAAGAAGGAAAATGAAAAGAGTAGGGGAGGCTTGGTACTGGAGTTGAAAATTAGAAATAATTAAGTACTTGAAAGGTTTCATATATAATTACTGTGAAGAAAACATGGCTACCATAAAAAATATTCGAGGCTAAAAAGATACGGAATGGATTAATGTATAGAAAATGAAGATTGTAGAGAATTTGCTGCTATTTGACCAATGTAATCTGCATCCTGTCGTGAGAGGCAGTAGGACTTCAGGAACTACTAGTGGCCTGGTAGGCGTTTTCCTCTCAGTTTCAAGTGATGATGCTGAGGGTTGCTTTCAAGAATAAAATATGAGAATCCTATGTCATATAGTTCTCAATTAGTTCTCATATTGCGAACTAGAGAGACCATACCAAAACTTGTTCTGATGACCAAGAAAGCAAGGAGAGGGTAGGGTTTCCTAAAGAGAAATTTTGGAGAAGTCTCCGTGGTGGACACTCAACTCTGCTGCACACTATAGAGTTATGACAAAGGACTTCTTACCTCAGGTCTTATGAGGAAGGTTCTTAATTCTAGAAGCTCAGAAGATCTGACATTCATGTCTTACAATGGAGGAACAGGTTGGAAGGATGTTTGATTCACAGCTGAATAAGTTAAAAGAGTTCTTCAAAGAAAAAGTAGCAGATCTGGACAGTATAGTTACCTCTGTTAAAAGATTAAAGGTGCATGAATTGTAGCCAGTGGGAAGGGTTAGCAGGGAGTCATTTCAATATGGGAGCCGAGGAACAAAGGTGGGGTCTCACATCTGGGAGCCAGGGTACTAAGGTTCTAAGGCCTCTACCAGATGTGGCATGTGACCTCAGCCCAGCAAGCCATGGGTGAGGCTTTTCCTTGGTCAAGAAAGCTGCAATTCAAGGCATGTAACAGGATGGTCTCATGGAATCTGCACAAGCACCCATGAGGGGATGGATGTGTTCAGTTGTCTGGCAGGTCCCAAGAATGTGGGACTGCTTCATGGTAGTATGATCGTGCAAGAACTTCCCACCCCTCCCTTTCATCACCTATTTGGCCCTTGAAGACTCAAAAGTAAGGATCTATTGAATAAGATGGAAAGAAAAAAAATGAGGGAATGAGAGACCAAATCAATTGTGTCTTATTCCTGAAGGCAGCTGGCCTGTTGGCAGCTAACCCTAACTGGGGAGTGGTTTGTGAGTGAACTTCGAAGTTTCCACACACTTCCTAATTACATGTTATAATGTTTGAATGAAAGGTTAAAAGGATCCTATAACAGTAGGAATTTCTGTTAGTGACATGAAATAAGGCTGTCACAGGCCGGTCTGAGTTAATCCAGTGGCAGGAATAAAACTTCTACCTATGACCAGGCTTGAAAGGAAAATGAGTAAGTTCTTATTTACTTTTCTCCTTCCTTCTCACCCCTCCCTCCCTCCCACTACTCCTTCCTTCCTTCTTCCTTCCTTCTCCTTTCTAGTGAGGAGATGAAAGCCGGTCTTAGCTTAATAATTAATCTGTGCGATCACAGAGGCCCCCACGTAGGCTGACTTTTGCTGTATTTTCAGGAAGTTCGCTATCGGTTTCACATCACGCTGGGGGCCTGCACTCAGCTGTGATGGGCAGTTTACCACGCAGAAATTGACAGACACTAGAAAGGGACACCTTCCTGTATCTTTTGAGTTTGAGTCAGTTATTTTTTTGTTGGAAGATACACTCTTTGGCTCCAAACTATTTCTAGGAGTCATAACAGGGTAATGTTTTTTATTCTCTCTCTCTTTTCTTAATGGAGCAAGGATAACAATGGGCAGAAATGTTTTCAACTGCAGTGAAGTGGAATTCCTTGACATCAAAAAATGGGGCTTGAAGGATTCAGTCCTGATGCAAAATGCTTTCTTTTTTTCTTTTTTTGTGGCTGTGTAGTGCAGCCAAGTTTCTCGATATCAGAAGCCACAGTCTAATGAGCATCCTTAGCTAACTTGTGCCTTCCTAGAACCTTGTACAGCCTTGGCTTCTCATGGTAGAACTCGAAGTTCTGGGTTGTTGAGTAGACAGAGGACTCCACTGCCTCAATGAATTTTTAAACAGTAGAGCTGGGGAGATAGCTTGATGGTCCAAGTGCCTGCCTGGCAAGCACAAGGAACAGGGTTCGATCCCCAGTACTGCATGTGGTGCAGGTCCTGGAACTTGGGGTGCAGTATGTTGGCCACTGAACTTGGGCATGGTGGTGGATGCATGTACTCCCAGCACTGGGGAGGTCAAGATAGGGGGATGGGGAGGCTGAGAAAGGAGGTTGGAGAGGCTGAGACTGGAGGATCAGTATGAGTGTGAGCTGCTTGGAGAGATCCTGTACCTGCACCTGTACCAAACGAACAAACAAACGAACAAACAAATAAATACATACATATTTTAAAAAGTAACACATTTTCAGTAGTGATGACTTCCCTTTTGTTGGGAAAACCACTTCCAGTGGTGGCTTTCAAGGCCATGCCAGCATCATCCTAATAAATATGTCAAGTTTGTCTCCTTGGGGTTCTGTGTGATTTCTAGCCATGGTGGAGCCAGTTGTCCAGCCCACCAGAACAGCAATGAATGAATGAGGAAGATCCTGTAGCAATCTGTGGGAGGGGCTTCATAAAACTGTGGTGGGCGGGAAGGGAGAGGAGTGGGACAGGATGGGCAGAACTTCAGAAGATTCACTGCGGTAGCAGCACGCACATTGGTAAGCAAAGCTAACTGACCACCTGAAGAGCAAGGCTAGAATTTAAGGGTCGTTTATTTCTGAGAAATCCTTTGGAGTCATGTCTTAGTCATCATCTTAATTTTCTTCTCAATAGAGCACATTGGTTCCTGACTTTGGCTGCAGATTAGAATCACTCACGGCACTAGAAATCCTGGTGCCTGGGCACTCCCCCAGTCAAGAGCCACTGGCCTGGAGCATGAACATTTATTGTGGCCTAAATGACTTTAATTTGGGGTGGTCTTATCGTGGGAGGAGTTAATGAATTTTTGGAGTTATCACATTTGCCTATGCCTTTCCTGTTTATTATTATTTTTTTTGTGCAAGGGAAATATTTTTGATTAGAGGATACCTTCTGGCTAAGTGCTGTTTGCACAGGACCTTTGTTTGGCAAGCTATAAATTGGACAGGCCACTGTAGGTGCCTTATTTCCTTTGACATAAAAAAGAGCCCGCTTGAGACATCAGCACTTCTGGGGGAAAATATGCTTTTAATATTTAGATTGTTATTATTCATTTTTAATAAAAAGGCATCAAACTTGACATGTTTCTTTGAAATGTAGAAATGAATCCTTTTGGGTAATAATCAATCTGATTTCGTGAAGAAAGCAAACTAAGCAGAGAGACTTCAGGAGTTTTTCTTATTGCCATTTTATCACTGAAAGGACCTTTGAGGATATTCAAACTTGACTCCTGTCCATTGACCTTTTAAGAGATAGAGCTCTGCAGAACATAGCTGCTCCGGGGTTGTTGCCTTATGTAGCAGTTTGTGCTGAAAAAAAAAAAAAAAAAAAAAAAAAAAAAAAAAAAAAAAAAAAAAAAAAAAAAGGGTCCTGAAGACGCGAGGTGAAGTGAGTGCCCTGCCCTGGCGACTGGTATGCACCGAATGAGAGGCAAATTCACATGAGAAAAGTGCTCGACAAAAATATTTCATCCAAGATATTTTCCAGCTGAGCTGCTTCGCGTTCTGTTCCCACCACATTCTCCGAATTGCGTGGTGGAAAAGCTGAGACATTTAACTTATGCTCTGCGAAGCCCTGGGAACTTGGGCACAGAAAACCAGGTCATTTTTTTAATTGCTGTCTTTCTGCGAGAATCCAGTTTTTAAAAACTATTGTTTATGCAAAGGAAGAACAAATTTAGGAAGAATATTTTTTTTCTTTAAGTGATTCAACTTAAAGAAAGCTGCATATTCCCATATTATATAATTGTACTTGGTGGTTATTTTTTTAATTTTTTTATATTATGGCCAGCTCAGCCTGCCATAGGGGTGGGGCATAGCATGTGGTGCTGAGGATCGAACTGTGGTCTCTATGGCTGCCTAAGCTTGCCTAAACAGGCACTCTAGACCACTGAGCCATCTTGCTGGCCCTTTGTACTTGGCGGTTGTTGACAAATCAGAATAAATGATAGTAGCCTTTTAGCTTTAGTTTAGGTTTATACATTTTTATGACTACAATATAGAACATTTAAAATTTAAAATTTAAATGCTGTTTTAATACAGTATATTTTCCAAAAATTGATAAAGACATTTTATTGAGAGCACATTGCTTACATTCGGGCTGTTATCAATTTTGATTATTTCATGTCAACAATGTGTGCAGGTTTTGATAGGAAACATAGTTTGATCCTTAAAATATCTATCAAAATTGTATATAATTCAGCAGGACAATCCAGGCATGATTGAACATGTTACTAGATTTCTGTGTTTATATTCTGTCTTCCTTTCTAATTTGAATCCTGAGCCATTTGGCAAGAACCATGCTGGAATCTATCAGCACTGATAGAGTAGTAAATAAAGTATTGAAGAATTCCATTAGGACAGACCAAGAAACCTCACCCAGGAAGTCGCACAAGATTTAAAGAAACCTGAAGAGTTTGGAACATGAACAACGAAGAAGGGTGGCTGTTACTTCAGGAAATGTATGTCGGCCATCAGTCATATGTGAGCACCATACTCAACTCTAAGGAGAAGTTACTCCTAAGGCAATTGGGGATTTGAAGAGGAAATGAGAAGGATACAAACAGTTACAAGCCAAAATGGGCACAGAAGCATTGGGCTAACTTTATACTCGCTCCCGATTTTGCTGGTAACAGCAATGTGACAACAGGGAGGTCTGATAACCTTTCACCGCAGCAGTACAATGAGAGACGAACACTGCCATGTACGTCCTTTCCAACCCCCAAATAGATGTTCTTTGAAAGAAGGTACAATTGCATGATGCAGATTTCAGTGCACAGAAAGCATAGTTCTCCTTTATGAGTAAATCATTCCTAAAACTAACAAAAATTTAGTGCTCCGGTAAAAGCTACAGGATGAATCAGAAAACGTGAGCAGCATCAGCAGACAGTCCTTGACATGGGCTTCTTCATCTGCCTCCTGCTATGGCCTTCTCCCAGAATCCTCCTGGCTCTCTTCGGGTTGACTGACGCCTTCGTCGGCCAACCTGTTCACAAAAGCCTCTTCCCTGCATCTCCCTATTGACACCTCGCTTGTTTTTTCTCATAGCTCCTGTTGCCATCTGCGTTGAGATCTCCATTGCTGGGTGTAGCTGTCTGCTTCTCCCATGAGGATGTGGCTCCATCACTGAGTAATTTTTATTTATGTGTTCATTGTTATTTCACCAGCATCTAGACCAGCGCCTTGCACATGGGAGCATTTTATAAATATTTGTTGATAAACAAGGAAAGTTTCTTTATAATGATGGCAATTTTTAAACAATAATCATTCCTCTTTTTTTTTTTTTTTTTTTTTTCCATTCTTAACAATACTGCAGTAACTGAACAATTTACTCATTTGGGCTTTGTGGGTGAAATTTCAGTTTCTTCCTCCTCCCTTCCTTTCTTCTGTTTTGTTTTCTTTCCATTTAAAATGAGTGAGAGAATTTGATTTAAGTACTGAAGAAACTGAAGCTTTTACTTTCCTTGAATATCAGCCTAGAAGCCCTGTGAAGATGACTGCTTAGTTCCCGTGCTCAACAAAATGGACAAATGAAAAATTTTATAGGCTCTTTTCTCTATTATTTTTCTGTCTTAATCTGAATGCACCAGAAGATGAAGCACTATGTGTAAATATACAGCTATATATTCAAAAATTTGTTCAACTTTGTAAAGTATTTGTGTCTGCTCAGGTTAGAAAAACAGATTTTACTTTTATTTTTGATTAATTCAAAATAAAGCATCTGTACAGAGAGAGACAGGCTGTAGCTACATCTGGCTTCTGTCATAAATCATGAGACCCCTCAGACAGCCACCCTGTCATCTGTGTAGAGTGGAGAGTGCCTGCACAGGGTGACTTCACCATAAGTAGAATCTCCTTGGAAAGTTGTAAGAGAAAAATGGTTTGTTTTGTTATTTTAGAAAAAAAAAATGGAGTTATATTGCTGATGTCATACTTCCTTTCCTCTAAATAAAGACAAAGGAAGTCCAAACTAAATAAAATGAACTAGTCTTTTCTAAGAATGTGAGTTACAGATTTATAGCAAAAACTTAAATAATTTGAATGGAGGAAGAAAAGGAAGAGAAATAATCAGAGGCGTTTCATACAGCTCTTGTTTCCAGGATAATGTAGCTGCCACGGACTTACAGCTTTAAAAAATTCTACTTAGTATGTATAAGTTCTTGCTTTTTATTATTTACCAAGTTTCCCTCAAATTTAGTACAAATTGTGTAGGTGTGGTTACAGACACAAATTGGAGTGTTTGCATTTTGAGTTCATGCATAATTATATAAGAAATCTTAAATGGGGTTGGAATATCAATTTGATTCTCTGTACATAAGCTATCTATGTGTGCCATCCTACAAATGTATTGCAGGTCTCTGCTCAAGAAAGAAGATAATGACAAATGCACTTGGGGTCATTCAGGGCTACGTGCTACCAGAGCCACCACTGGTGGCTCCTCGCAAGCAAAGGCCCCAGCTATCTGCTCTGAACACAAGAGAAAATGAAGGATTCCACCTTCAAATGATGCAGGTCCTTCATCCTCACAAAAAGTCAATCCAAATATAATAATTTATTTCATCAGCATCAGGTTTAAATGTTACCCATTTGCAAAGCGAGCAAATTCAATATAAATCTAAGTAGTTACCTTTATGCAAACCACACAATCATCTTTGCACTGCACAGTGATTACATTGGTAGCTCTGTTCATTTAAAAACTGACTTATAATGGGCATTTGAGATGAACACACACTTCTCAGAGAAAGAAACTCAACAAGCCTACAAATACATGAAGAAATGCTCCACACTGTTAGCCATTAGTGACATGCAAATCAGAACAACACTTAGATACCACCTCACCCCAGAAAGAATGGCTATTATAAAGAAATCAACCAACAACAAATGTCAGAAGGGCTGTGGGGAAAAAGGAACACTTCTCCACTGCTGGTGGGAATGCAGACTGGTGTAACCATTATGGAAAGCAGTGTGGAGACTCCTTAAAAAACTAGAGCTAGAGCTTTACTCAAGCCAGAATGCCTCTCCTGTTGTTTGAATAGCTGAATTAGGTTATAACACACCTGCTAATGGCTGCCCCTCTTTTCAGAAGTATTTTGATGAGCTCAAACTTGATTGCATGATTATGTGTGTTAATGGAAGGAATCGATCTTGGATGGACTGGACTTATCTTGAATTTATAATGTGTTCTCCTTTGTATATTAGAATAATTCCATTTGTTAGTTCAAAAACAAGTTGCTTCAAATAAAATAGGAAGGTGGCCCTTGGGAAAAAAACAAACAAACAAACAAACAAACAAACTAGAGCTAGAAATCCCATTCAATCCAGCTATCCCCCTACTGGGAATTTTTCCAGAAGAACTGAAAACATCATATCATAGTGATATATGTGCACTTACGTTCATAACAGCACAATTTGTGATAGGCAAATCCTGGGAACAACCAAAATGCCCATCATCTGTAAAATGGTTGAAAAAGATGTGGTACTTTCATAAAATGGAATATTACTCAGCTATAAGGAATGATAAACTAGAAGACTTCATATGTAAGTGGATATATCTTGAACGTATACTCATAAGTGAAATAAACCAAATCTACATATGCAAATACCGCATAGTCTCCCTAGTGTAAGGACTCCAAAGAATAAATAAATAAATAAATAAATAAATAAATAAATAAATAAATTCTGGGTGGTACCAGGAATCCATCTCAGGACCTTGCATTTTCTGCATTCTCAACCCATATATATATATCTGATCTATATATATATCAGTGTCTAAAATACAAAATGCATTTGAAAGAATTAAAAAAATAATGTTTATTGAAAGTGTTAATGTTTAATTGTTTGATCAGTCTTACATACCTGTGTCTGTTGATCTATACTGATTTGAAGATGAAAATATGTAATGCAATCATTGTTAAATTTTTCTTGTTTTGAAATTCTGTACTATATGTACCCTTACTTGTTACTGTTTTTTTCTATTTTTGTTTCTGCTATTTTCACTCTTTAAAAATAAATAAATAAGTAAAAATTTAAAAAAGAAAACTAACTTATAGTTGAATTAGTAATGAGACCACTGGGCTAGAATTTTCAAAAGCTAAATTTTGGACCAGTGCCTCCTGGTTGTGGCAGAGGCAGAAGTCATTAGTTTTGGGAGAATAAAAATACTAAATGAAGCTTTTCATTGTGTTAGTTTTATTTTTTTCAATTTATTAGTTAATGTTTGAGAGTTTGTCTTTGTTTACATGACTGAGTCCAGTACGACTGAGCCTGTTACCATTTGGCCTGAACACAGGTTCCTTAGGGCTTGGATAGTGACTACCATGATCCTTGTCTTGAGTCCTAAATCAGAGTATTTTTAAAAAGTAAGTTACATAGTAGAGATTCAATGCAAATCTAAATTATGCAAATTCATCTTAGGATCTATAAGATATTGATCTGATTTGTTGAAGAATTTTAACCAGGTAGCATTTCAAAGTTTTGCCTTTGGAGCAATGGCTAGGATTCTTTCTGCCTCGGCAAATTCCAGAACTTTCCGGGCTGGTTCAGTCTCACTCAGGTTAAATCTCCAATCCATCCAGGGCTTTTCAGTCTGCATCCATCTCTCTTTCCAGAGCCAGTCTGACCAGCAGGGCAGAAGGCAGTCCCCACCCCAGGGTGTCCGAAGGAAGATGCTCCCACCACAGGTCTGTGCGAAGGTCTTGTCTTCCCCTGGAGCTGGCTGTAGTTGCTTTGGCATGGTTAGAGGAACAGAGGGAAAGAAGTGTCCCCATCTAGTTCCGGTAGTTAGCTCTGCTCCTCAGGCTTATGTTTTAGAGGCCCCAGACTAGCAATTGTCTGATTTCTGGTTCTGCACAGAGCCCTGAGGCAGGAGGCTGTCACACTCCCTCTTCCTGCTCCTGGGGGCGGGTTTTGATAGGGGCCATCCTCTCTGTTCATGGGAATCTCAGACAGCTGTGTGATCCCTCCTGCTCTTGCCCTCCCACACTCCTCTCCTGTTCCTTTTCTGTCCTCAAATAGGCCCTAGGCCAGATGAACGAGAATCTGTCACATGGGGAGGCATGCACCAGGCTCCTCCTGTGCATGGCCTCTTTGGAACCTCACTAGGAGTCTTTGGGATTCCTCCGGGAAGCATCTTTTCCTCTTCCTCATGAGGAAGCAAGTTGTTGCCATCAACTCTGACGCTCCCTTAAGGCCAGTGACTCCAGCGACTCCTTGCTCTTCATTCCTGGTGGGAACCTAAGGCTCACAGGGGTGAGGGAGGAGGGCAGGTGTCAGCTGGGCAGGGTCCTCTTGGCCAGCTCTTCCTGAGCACAAGGGTGACCTCTGTCTCCAGTGGTTAGTCAACCACTTGAAAATTTGAGGGTTTTAACCTCTTCGTTTCCCTTACATTTGCGAAATAATCACTCATTTCAGAATTCCAGGACAGCCCAGGGTGTGCTAAAATACTAATAAAACCTCACTTGGTGATCAAAATTTAAAGTAATGGTGCTTCCTGAATTCAAAAATCTGCCAGCCGTTCCTCACCTCAAGCCTGATGAGTCCAGTACACCTGTGTGAAGGTGCTATGTTAGCTAGAAAGCAACATTCTTGTTTTGCAACTTGTGAATTGTGGACATGTTGAAATAGGCGAGATTTTCACTCATTCAGTACAAAACATTGTGGCCAATTCTGGGTGTTGAAACTCTCTTTGATACTTTATATGAGTAGATTCCAATGAAATGAATGTTTCAAATAAGTCATTCACAATTTGGGTGTTCTAGTGATTCTTTGACTTTAGCTTCAGAATTCAGAGCTGTTAGCACGAGTGGTAAATATTATGTAGATGTTTATTTAAATGGCCATTTAGAAGAGGATGTATTAGTTATATTTGCTTCTATTACATTATGTTGTCATCCGTATAATTTTAGTATTCTGAATAAAAACAGAACAGTAATTTGACCAAGAATACAACTGAGCTTATAACAAGACTTCTGAGATAGACTTATGTGAGGATTATCTGGGTAGAAGCTGTAAAGAAAGTGATAAAGTGTGAGTGTCTAAAGAGAAGGAGACAGTTCAGGAGCAAGGTGAATCAGAGACACCCTGGCCAATGACAGAAGGAAGAGTAGGTGAGCACTTGCATGAGACAGTTGAGGTCTGTAACCTGTCCCAAGCTGGCTCAGAAGAAACCTATCCCAAGCTGGCCCGGAAGGAACCGAATTCGTGGCAGTACTAGTGGGCACAGTGGTAGATCCAAAGCATGGACCTCATGTATGCACAAGCACACACGTGTGTGAGGGGTGGCTGAGTGCGATTTCATGTATTTTATCCTTGATAGTATCACTATTACACTGAAAGAGTAGAACAAGAAATGTGTAAGGTCAAAGCACTAGGATGGTTGTCTCTTTGATCTATGCAATCATGACATTTCCTCTGTCTTATATGGGAAGGAGGGAGCCCTGAACACTCACCTACCTGTTCACCTGGACTTTACCTATCCCTGTCTCCCAGGTAGTGTCCTTGCTTCTCACTAAGAATCCGTGATGCTCTCATGGACTTGGTGTGGCAGTCAAGACCGCTCTGCCTGCCCCTACCAGCCCTGCCCTCTGCCACCTATGCGAGGCCTGAAGTCAGAGCAGAGGCACTGCTGAGTCTTTCATGGACAGGGGCAGGGAAACATTCTTGGGCTGGGGTTTATTTGCCTATTGCCCGCCTGCAGGACCATCCCAACAGAAGATGCCCAGGAGCCTAGAGAGCAAGCAAGGCCATCTGTGTTGGTGGCAGCATTTCCCAAGCTCTCAGCATGATCTTTGTGAAGGAGCTGGAGAGTTTGGCTTCCAAGGAGGTCTGAAGGATCAAGGCAGGAGCCTGGCCTGAGAGGAGCCAATGAGGGCCTATAGTCAGGGCTCAGACCCACAGGACTGGTGTGGACCCAGGCGACAAAGGGTGGGCTTGGCCCTAGGGAAGGCCTGGGGGTTGAAGCCAGAGAAGAGGGTCTGCTGTGCAGGGGAAGCAAGTGTTTGGTCTCTCTTAAGTGTTTCCACTCCCATTTTTCTGTGAGGCCTGGGCGCCTGAGCCACTGCCAGCCTTTGCTGGACTTGAGAACCTGTGGACAATGGAAATAAATGAGCATGCTGCTGGTCGGGGCTAGGACAGCGGGAAGCCACCTTTCACTCTGCTTTTCACATTCAGGCCAAAGATAGCTTTAGTGGGCGTAGCCTCAGTGTGTGTGTGTGTGTGTGTGTGTGTGTGTGTGTGTGTGTGTGTATGTGTGTGTGTACTTATCTAATTACAGTGTTTTGAAGGTTAGCACATGGGCTTTCTAACAACATATATAATGCTTCTGAGAAGGAGGAAGCAGGTTGGGGCTCGTGGGAAGGGTCTCCGCCCAGGACCTTGCATAGATAAGAAACTGCATGCCTTAACTACTAGAACTCTGTCTTTATGTGAAAGATAGAATTGGATTCAGAAGGCAGCCTTCTCCAGTGGCGTCTTTTTTCTTTTTTGAAATCATTTACTTCTGTCCCACAAATATCAAAAAGTTCCAGAAAGTTTGGTTTTTGTTTTATTCATAGTTGATACCTACACTTTTTCTCTTGAAATGCTTTGCCTCTTAGCTCAGAAAGAGGAGGATTTGTAATTAAAAAAAATGCACAGGAGTGCAAGCTATACAGAAAGCTCAGGACCGGGCTCACGCATTTGCATTTCACGGCCCTAGCTGGTTCCTGAAGGAATGGAACCCCTGTATCTTCCCCCACACGACGGAAGCCAAAGCCTCTAATCAGGCCGTCCTTGGCTCTCGCCTCTCCCAAAAATGTCATAAGGAATTTTGGCTTTTCCATAAAAGAGAGATGGGAGGACCTATTTGGATCAATCATAATGGGAAGGGAGGATGAGTTCACTCTCCCCATGGAGGGTGGAAATTGGGGCCCGCGGTGAGGATGGAGGCACAGAGCGGCACATCGGGCAGGCTGCAGACAGCGCCAGCGCTTGGCTTCAGTGTTTGGCCTCAGGCCAGAGGGTGCAACTAACAGGAAAGTGTCAGCATCTCGATATAATTGCATGTCCCAAAGCTTATTATTGCACTAATAAAAATGCTTTTCAATAAATTTGAGGAAGAGGGGGAAAAAAGCACCAGGAAGAAAGGAATTGTCTGAAATATTTTATTATATTTAATAAAATTCTCATTAATGGGAAGAGTAGATTTCTGCTAAATAAATGTGCTTTAATTTTATTTTCTGATTAATTTGATTTGAGAGAAATGAAAGTAATACTTTTTTTTTTCAATGTACTTTCTTAAAATGAGAGTCTAAGGCAAGTAGACATTACTATGAGTGAATGTATTCTCAAGGACAGCAGCAAGCAGGAGGAGCAGGACACCAGCAACAGAGGATGGAGTCACTAAGTGTGTCACCAAGACCTTCAGCGGCCCTGGGGAAATGTTAGCCTCTCCCATCTCCTACGTAACCTGTTAATGTTTCATGATTGCAAAAATCATTGAAATAATAAGAATGTCAAAGGTATTGGACGTGTGTGATTTTATTTATGATACATTAATAGGCAGCATTTGTGCTCAGTAACAAGACCCTTGATCACACACAGTAACCCCTCGAGTTGTGACTCTTTTTCTGTATCCTTGAAGAATATTTGAAGCTTCTTTGCAACAAAGGGCACCTTAGCATCTTCTTAGGAATGAATCTGTCTTAGGTACTTTTTACTCATTCCTGGGACAAATACTCGACACCCAGAATGAAGGAAGGAAAGGTTTATTTAGCTCACAGTTACTGAAGGCTTCAGTGCATACTTGGTTGGCCCAAGGATAAGTGGAACAGGGCAGAGAGCATCCAATTCTTGGTGGTGGAACAGCAACAATTGCGACAGAGGCAACCGGCCAACCAGGGTAGCAGAGAGCAACAACAACAGCTGAGTCTGTCTCTCTGTCTCTCTTTATATTCCACTCAGGCTCTCTGCCTTAGGATGTCCACCCTAGACCACAGCCATAATCCCAGCCATACTCAGACTGATAATCCCATCAGTATTAAAACACATAATCCCAGGGACCATGGATCAAGTCTCAAACTTTAGGTCAGTAGTAAGTCACATAATCCCAGTGACTCATGAGTCAAGTCTCAATCTATAGAAGTCCTCACCCAATGACTGCTTTGAGGGGACAACTAGACCTAAACCATAACAGAATCCTAGTAGTGATCATATAGTAGAGTAACCATGATGCTCTCTGTAAAACAAAATACAGAAAGGAAGAATGATACTAACTCAGTTTCTTGCTCATTTTCTATGTCAGAGTTCAGAATTATAAAAAGAAAGAGATACACCTTTTTATATTAATCTATCATAAGTGAGATTCTTATGCATATTAGTTTTTTCTTAGTGCTGAGGAAATTTTCTAGCACTTAATGTTTAGTTGGTGCACACATGTTCTTGTTTCCTCTCCTATGTCTGTACCTAAAGCAACTTTACAAAACAACTCTGATCTTAATTTTGGTCTGTGGGTGAAAAAGTATAGCTTTTTAAAATTAATATGACACAATAAGCAAATAGCAGAGCACAAATGGGCTGACACCAAAGCGGTTGTTCTCAGTAAAGCACTCTGGCCATATTTTGATGAATAGATTAGCATCCCCAAGTTCATTAATTATTAGGACATGTTTATGTAGTGAAGAAGCTGTCCTTGAGGTTCAGGGACCTAAGTGACACAGATGTACAAGAGCTGGTTCTAAGCAAAAGCATGAGGTGAAGGCAGGGGTGGAAGGCCCTGGCCTGGGGAGGAGCTGGTGGCTGCCATAGCTCTCGAGGGTCTTGCTGGGGAGGAACAAGTCATAGGAGTGTTTCCCATTCCTAGGTACGGATAGGAAGGGCTGCGGTGTGGATCCTAACAGCAGTAAGGAGGGGTCAGGTAGGCACTTGAGCTGGGAAGCCTAGGAAGAGAAGAGTAAGACACAGCAGGTAGAAGACCAAGGTGTGAATGGATGCCAGCAGAGGGCAGCTGTTGTTCCTGAGTGATCTCTTCTGTCCTAAGCACCACTGGCTTAAGCAAGTAGCCTAGAGGGAATACCACGTTCTGAACAGCAGTGGTAGAGTTGTACTTAGGCTTGTGTGCTCATTATAAAGCTGTTTCCTCTTCATTCCCATTCCTGCCTTCTTCGTCCTGCTCTGCACTGTTGTGTCTGGAAGGAGAAGACTTCTTTACAGCCGGGTGGCACAAAGTGAAGCTTGATCGGCAGGAGGAGCTGAGAGAAGGGACAGGAGCTGTCCTCG
Source organism: Myocastor coypus (assembly GCA_004027025.1). Taxonomy (NCBI): domain Eukaryota; kingdom Metazoa; phylum Chordata; class Mammalia; order Rodentia; family Myocastoridae; genus Myocastor; species Myocastor coypus. The sequence continues at coordinate 19,579 of PVJA010032658.1, forward strand.
GTCTTCCTAATGTGTTTATGTCTTCTTGCTCCTCTGGGTGTGAAGCCAGCATCCAAGAATGCTTACTATTTGGGTAGTTTTTCCAGAACTCCAGTGGGATAATGGTCCAGCAAGTGTTGCAGCGCCCCTATATTCTGTCTAATTCTGCCTTCCAGCCATAGTGGCTTTTAGAGAATTTCCACACTATCCAGGGCAACTTCTTAGAGTCTTAGCATTGTCTCATACATTGTTTCATGGTGAGTCTTGCTAGATCTCTCATTGTCAGCTTCTCTAGTGGTCTTACTGGTACCTGACGGGGTAGCTTCTTACTGAGCTCTTCAGGTACTCCAGGAAGCATCTTTCAGCTAGCTACTCAGCACTCTGGTGGCCAGAGTTGCACTCTCTAATGAGCTCTGAATCTCAAATTTGGGGGGAAACCCTCCCCGGGTTCATGCTCTCTTTGGATCATTTGCCTACAAATAGTTGCTGCATCTTTATGTTGTTCTTTCTTTGTTTCTTTCTGTGGTATCAGGGATCAAGCTTAGGACCTTGCACTTGCCAGGAAGATGCTTATCTTTCTGAGTCATCTCCCTGACCCCTCTCCCTGTGCTTTAAACTCCTCTTATATTTGTAGTTAATCCTGTTAGAAGTTAATAAGTCTTTATGTTATAGTTTTTACTTTTCATTGGAGTTGTGTGTGTGGTTTGTTTCCTGACTGTACCCTGGAAAATACGTGAGAGCCTGAGACACATGCTTATATGAGGGTTACTTGGGAATATGATTTTGGGAGGCAGAAGAGGGTCAGGGAGCGAGAGAGGATAAGGAGAAGTTATCAAGAATTGGATATCGAGTTGGTCACAAGAATAGGAAAGTAGTTTTTCAGTCCTGGGTAACTTCTGAGAAGCCACAGGAAATATGTGTCAGAACCAACAGCTTGTGAGAGAAAGTGGAAGCACTGGATCTGTTCTGTTGTTGCTTGAGAGGCTTGGAGTCGGGCCCTGTCAGACACATCAGTGTGAAAGTGGTCGAATGTCGCATAGTTCTAGGTACTGCAGTAGTAGACAACAACAGTGGCTGGAATACGAAAAAGCTGAAAAGTTGCAAACAGTTGGGCGCATCAGAGGGTTTGGTGCAATTATCCAAATAAAAAAAACATTTAAAAATCTTTTCTCAAATGATATACAATTTTAACTGACATATAGGCTCAGAAAATTAAACAGATAATCCGAAATGGATGTCTCAACTTGGTTCTCTCATTTGATTTAGATTGAGAAGAGACAAGTGTGGTTTGGCTATTCGACCTGCATAAAATAAGTGCAAAACAGGGCAGTCCAAAATAGATGCTACATTCTAGCATATCATTATGAGACTTCATCAGAAGGAGACATTTTGTGCTACTGGGGCAAGAGGCATAGTAGTTCAAGAAATGGTGCCATCTCTTTGGAAGCCAAGAGGTAATAGGTTAACTATGGCAAGAAAGAAGGGACATTCTTCGAAATTCAGGAAATATAAAAACATGAAGTAAAATTGCTAATCATTTAGGTTGTGGCTTAAACAAATGTCCCAGAATTTAGTTATTTGTAGGCCAGACAACACGGCTAGGAATATAGAAAGAAACTTTACAATAGGTGAATTCTAATATTGAAGCTGTGGGGAATAATAATAACCTCCATTCTATTTCTGCCTACGAGTGTCTCCCTGTTTCCTCACATCTGCACTTCCTGCTTTCTGTCACCATGTCACGGGAGAGGGCAAAGCAAATGGCTTCCTTCCTTTTCCCTCCTGTCACTTCCTGACCTCTTGTTTGTGTGTTTCTTCTGTCCTCATCATTTAAGGATCATGGTTTTAACTTATTTGCTTTTTTTATCCTAGAAACAACAGTTATAAGTCTCAACAGTTACTTAAAAATATTTATGCCTTTTGATTTAGAATTCTTCAAAAATACTTTTGAATTTTTACTTTGGCAAAATGACTATTAAAAGATCTACCACTTTTGAGTTCTAGGAAGCTAGGGGTTTATGTAATTTACAGGGAAAGAAACTATTCTGCAAAATGGTTGATTGTCCAATTAATGTAAATATTAAGAGTGGCCAAAACTGTAAACAGACTTTGGAGAAGACGATAAAAGCCAACATTGTTTGAGAGAGTAGGCCTTGCGTAAGTGCCTTTTCAACCTATCTGCACAGAAATTCCACCAGCCAGTGCTATCAGGAAAGGCCAGAAAGAAGCTAAGCACAAAGGGGGCCTCACACACGTCCACCTTTCCCGGATCCCATTGTCCCCAGTGACGTTTCCCTTCGCTGAAGTCCTGTTGCATACTTACAAGGAGAGTGCTCTTGGCCTTTTTGACATCCAGACCTATACTGTCAAAATATTTTTAAGCTCAGTCTCTTTAGTTAAAGACAAGGAACATTTCCTTAATATCGTTCATGCCTCATGATGCTAAAACAATGATGAGCTCTGTGTGGTGAAGAGAGAGAAGGGGTTAGATTTGGGGATTGATGCCAATTCTGTCACTTACCAGCTGCTAACTTCAGGAAAGTCGCTTAAACTTTCCATGTCTTAGCTTCCTTAATTTGTAAAATGAGCATAATACAACCTCTCTGACAGGGTTGTTAGTATGATTAAACTAGATGCTGGAGCCCAGCAATTCCCAAAGTGTGTTATTTGGAATGCCAATCCCAGAAGATGATCCTCTGTGAGAAAACTCCTTGCTTAAATGACTTTGGGAAATGTGCTCTATTGCTTTTAATGAGCCTCTATGCAAGTGTTGCTCGCATACGTCTGGCCAATCATTCTTCTGTTTAACATGTACTGACACAGGTAAAAGAAACACTGAGAAACAGCATCAACCTAAGTAACACTCATGCCTGCATTAGGTACAAGGGTTTTAGGATTTTATCACTGCATTGGAAAGATGTAATGGTCACTAGGATCCAGTGAAAATCCATCTGAAAACGCTAAGTAAAATAAAAAGAACAAGTTTATAAAATACTCCCATTTATGTTAAAAAAACAATATATGTTTTTATATTTTATTGTAAAATTTGGGCAAGATGAAATAAATTACTGGTAATACATTCCTCAACAATGGTATCCGGGGTGAAATGGAATGTTAAGTGAATGCTTTCACCCTGTGTCCGTTTCAGTTCTTTTTACTTAAGCAGCTACGATGTAGGTAAAAAGTATTTCAATGTAGTGAAGAGAAGCTAAAAATGTACATTAATTTTTGATGATTTGTAATACAGTGAAATGTTAAGAAAGCTTGCATAGTCTTTTCAAGTGTGTTAATCATTTCTGTAGAGGAGAATTTTATGATCAGCAGGCCAGCTCTTGCAGTTGTCACCTGAGGTGGTCACACTGGTGGTGCATGTAAGTTTTGTGCCTTGTTATGGCACAAAGTATAAGCTGAAGCTTATACTTCAGCAAAAGTACTGAGATTCCAGCCTGGAGGGCCACTTCCAGATCTGTCACCTGACAGAAATCTATCCTAGTCACTCTTTGACCTAGAGTCTCAATGATTAATTTTTATATCTTTGAAAATGTTAAAAAATGAGTAGCTGCACAAAATTTGTTATTTCATGGATTCAGAAGTTGCAACTACCTGCAGGCCAAGAAACTCACCAGAAAGGTCCCCCTGTGCAACATCTTTCAAATCCCCAAAGCCAGAGTACCATGAAGCAGGTCCTCTATATCAATTTTTTTTATAGAACAGAAGAGTCATATTTGAATGCACTAATCAATAAGATATACAGGAAAGAAAGCAAAGCTTCAGTTCCTACTCACAACAGAAGGAAGGCAATCCGCAGCGTATTTCCAGCACATGAAGTACTTAAAGCACATTTGGTACCACTTAGCAGTAAGTGGCAAATCATCGTTATGTCTCCCATGGCTTTGCAACCCCTCACCCATCCAGTGTTGGGGTTAGTACGGTTCCATGGCTTCATCTGCTCTGTAGGGCTTACCAGTGTTTTAATTTGAAATTTTCCTTAAATTCACAGATTTGCTTTTTTTTTTTTTTTTTTTTAAGTTGTGTCTTTGGCATAAGTGAAAATGACTAGGCTTATCCCTGGTAGGGAAAAGATAAGCACATGGCCTCTCTTTCTCAGTACCCATGTCTCCTTCTGTGGCCTAGGCCTTGGACCAGTCTCCATTACTGAGTCCCCCCTGGAATGTATCCTGTGACCTCTGGTTAGAAAATTTACAATTTTTTGCTGGGCGTGGTGGCGCACGCTTGTAATCCCAGCACTTGGGAGGCTGAGGCAGGAGGATCAGTGTGAGTTCGAGACCAGCCTGGGCTATAAAAGTGAGTTCAAGGCCAGCCTGAACTGCATAGTGAGACCCTGTCTTAAAAAGACAAAAAAAAAAAA
>PVJA010032659.1:7621-24063 GCA_004027025.1 Myocastor coypus
TTTTTTTTTTTTTTTTTTTTTGTCTTTTTGAGACAGGGTCTCGTTATGCAGTTGAGGCTGGCCTTGAGTTCACTTTTGTAGCCCAGGCTGGTCTCGAACTCGCACTGATCCTCCTGCCTCAGCCTCCCGAGTGCTGAGATTACAGGCGTGCGCCACCACGCCCGGCTCCAGTTCTAGTTTTTTAAGCAGTCTCCACACTGCTTTCCATAATGATTGCACCAGTCTACATTCCCATCCAGCAGTGGAGAAAGATTCCTTTTTTCACACAGCCTCTCCAACATTTGTTGTTGGTTGGTATATTAATGGTAGCAATTCTTTCTGGGGAAAGATCCTTTTTTTTTTACTGTATTTTTAGATGTTAGGCTTTTGTCAAAGAGTAATGGTCTAAATTCTGTTCTATTCTGTAGGTTGATTCTCCACTCTGTGGGTCATTTCCTTTGCTATGCAGAAGTTTTGAATTTAGTGTAGTTCAATTTGTTTATCACTGATGTTATTTCTTGTGTGAACTGGGATTCTGTTCAGAATGTCCCTACCTATGCCTGTGTTTTCCATAGTTTCATCCATTTTATTTTGCGGCAGATTATTTCTGTTTTAACATTTAGATGTTTGATCCGTTTTGATTTTAGTTTAGCACATGGTGAGACACAAAGGTATGGATTCAGTCATCTGTATGTGGATAGCTAGGTTTCCTAGCATGATTTATTAAAGAAGCTGACTTTCTTCAGTATATGTTTTGCCCCTTAGTCAAAGATCAGATGACTGGATGTACCTAAGGTTGTTTCTGCATCCTGTGTTCTGATCCCTTGATCCACTTACAGTATTTGCATTTGTGCCAGTACCACACTGTTTTGTATGATAACTATAAATGCAGGATTGTGATGCCTTCCACTTTGCTCATTACTCAGGGTTACATTTGCTATTCTGGATCTCTTCTGGTTGGCTTCATGTCAGTTTCATGCTGTTTTCTCTAATTCTGTGACAGTTGCTTTTGGTATTTTGGTTAGAATTGTGTTAAAGTTGTATATCAGTTTTCAGCATATGGCCATTTGAAGATACTGGTTCTGCCTATTTAGGAACAGGAAATATCTCTCCGTTTTCTGGTGTCCTCCTAAATTCAAATTACAGTACTATAATTTCATTCCAGACTTCTTTCAGTTCCTTGGTTAATTTTTCTAAGTATTTAATTTTTTTTTGATACTGTTGTCTTATTTTCCAATTTCTTTCTCAGCAAGGTCATTATTGAAGTAGAAGAATGTTACTACTTTTTGTGTATTGGTTTTATAACCTGCTACATTATTGAATTTAGTTATTCTAGGAATCTTTTGATAGAATTTTTTGAGTCTTGTGTAGAGGATCATGTTGTCTACAAATAATAATCTGACAACTATGTCTCTTTTTTTTTGTGAGGAAGCATACAGATTACGTCAAAGATAAGGGTGTCAAATCTAAGGAGACCTGCGGATATGCCCCTATGTAGCAGAAGCACACAGTACAATACAGTTGTGTAATCAGGGCTTAGCACAGGTAAACATGCATGTGCTGCTTGTAGTACTATGTGAGAATGTAAGTATGAGATACAAACCTGTACAGGAGTTCTACAAAAAAGGGAAGGTGGCTCTCATGTTGTTGTACTCTGCTATGCTCCATGCTGCCTGCTGTTGTTGCTGATATTTCACACATATGTGTTCTTTAACCTGGGACCTCACTGGTAAAAATCCCTTGCGGCCATGGAGCAGCTTGATATTCTTTCTTTTGTCTGATTGTACTTACTAATGTTTCAAGTACTATGTTGAATTGGAGTGGTGATAGTAGACAAGCTTGTTTCTGACTTTTAAGAGAAATGTTTCATTTTTCCCTTTTGAATATGATGTTGGCAGTAGGTTTGTCATATCGCTTACATCAGATTGAGATAAACTCTTTCTGTACCTATTTGCCTGAAGGCTTTTATTGTCAGTGGAGTTTGGATTTTATTAAAGACTTCTTTGTATCTGTTGAGATGATCTTGTGATTTTTGTCATTTTTTATGTGATGTATTACATTTATTAATTTGTGTGTGTTGAACCATCCTTACCTTCTTTGGCATCTGCTCTGTCACACAGCTACTCCTGCAACCCAACCTTGCCTTCTTGGGATACAGCCTTTATCTTACCTCTCTTTTCTCTTTCTCATCTCATGTGAAACTTTCAAATTCTACTTTTTTTATTCTCTGATACCCTGAGCACATTTCTTTATCACTGCAACCATTAAGCTTGGATTATAGCTCAGTGGTCAAGCATTCAGCATTCACCTGTTGTACACAAGACCAAAGGTTTAACCTCTATTATCCACCCCCTGTACCTCCTCAGATGACATTTGACAAGAATGTGAGGTGTTGGGGCTGGAAAGATAGCTCAGTGGTCTAAGCACCTGCCTGGCTGGCACAAGGACCCAGGTTCATTCCCCCATGCCTCGTGCTGTGCCAGCACTGGAACCTAACCCCTAGGCACACTGTGCTGGCACCAAAACCAGGTGTGGTCGTGCATGTCTATAATGCCAGCATTGAGAAGGCTGAGGCAGGAGGATCGCTACGAGTTTGAACTACGTAGTGAGACCATGTACTAAATAACTAAATATATAGGGGCCCGGCGGGATGGCTCAGTGGTCTAAAGCACCTGCTTGGGAAAGCTTGGGTGGCTTCAGGGACCGCGGTTCGATTCCTGACACCACATGCTGCGCCAGCCCTGTCCTCAGGGCAGGCTTAACTGGCCATAAAAATGAGTGAATAAACAAACAAAGGTTCTGAAACAAGAAAAAAAAAAAAATAAATGAAATAAAAAATTCTTTAAAAAAATGTTTAAAAAAGTAACTAAATATTTAAAAAAGAATATGTAGCAGTTGAAGTTGATATAATACACTGCTTTGGTAAACTAGCCATTGCTTACAAATTGAACATGGGCCTGCTATAAGATCCAGCAATAAATTCTAGCCAGTTATCAAAGACAAAAGAAAATCTATATCTAAAAAAGATGTACAAGCCGGGCATGGTGGCTCACACCTGTAATCCCAGCACTTGGGAGGCTGAGGCAGGAGGATTGGTGCAAGTTCGAGACCAGCCTGGGCTACAAAAGTAAGCGCAGGACCAGCTTCAACTGCATAGCAAGACCCTGTCTCAAAAAGACAAAAAATAAATAAATAAATAAATAAAATAAAAATAAAAATAAATAAAAAAGATGTACAAAACTAGAAGTATGCCAAATGGCCATTAACTGACAAATGAGTGAACAATTTGTCATAGATCCACATAATAGAATACTGCTGAGGAAGAAGAAGAAGCAGTGGTTAATTTATGAAGTATTATGGATGAATCTCTAAAATATTATGTTGAACAGATTTATCCAGGCTCAAAATCTAGTATACAGTGATTCCATTTACATGAACTTCTGTAGCAGACAAAACAGAAATGAGATCATTTTTGGCTGTTAGCAGGAGCTGACCACAAAGAAGCATATGGGTCCCTCGGATGTGAGTCCATGTAGTCACCCTTAGCTGCTTCACAGGTGTGTGCCTTTGTTAAACCCAAACTATGCTTCAAATGTATGCATTTTGTTGTATGTAATGCTAATTTAGAAAATCAAACAAAAGAGTGTAACCAGTTCCTGAAATAATGAAGTTCAAATTCTTCTACAGTAAAATAGAGCAAATGAGAAAACAATAGAAATTTTGTTTTACTTCTTGACAAAACCTCACTTTAAATTTTGCTGTTATTCTATAAAACATCAAAATTGAATCACATATTCAAAAACTAATAACTAATAACTAATTTAAACATGTCTTCCTATCAGTCAGTGTTTCTCATTGGTTTTATGGAGAGTTAAGTCAGTGGAATTTTTTTCCTATTGTTCTTTTCCCTAAAATACAGAATATAAATCGGATGAAACAGATATCTTCTGTTACTAATCAAGAACTAAAGATGATGCAAGATGACCTCAGTTTCAAATCTACTGAAATGCAGAAGTCACAGAGTACAGCTAGGAATTTGACTTCAGGTGAGAAGTCCTCTAAACTTTTCGTATTTCCTTTTTCTGTAGCAAATTAGAACTTTAAAAATGTATCATCATTATTTTCTTGGGCTTTCTGTATAAACCTCATTGAGGGAAGATGTAATTTATGATGGCCTGTTACTTTGATCATTTGTAGTCTTGATTTTGTGTAACTTTTCTCAATTTATTAGTATTACATTTATTTATTTTCTTTTATTTAATGCTTATTTAATACAGACTTTCCTGACCTAAACAATTTAACTTGGGAATATTTTTTTTTAAAACTTCACAATGTTGTGTTAATCTCTACTTAAAACTTTGGGTTTTAATCTTATTTTGGACCAGTGGTAATGTAGTTTAATACTCTCATGGTGCTGGGCAGTGTGTTGTAGCTTCCAGTTAGTCAATCAAGAGGACAAACCACTAATATTCTGGAGCAAACTCTCTTGCTAAGCTGTGAGACTTAGTGATTTAAAGATAGTATGTGGAGTTTTTACTTAAAGTATTTGCAACTTATGATAAATTTATTTGAAAATAAACCTGCACTTCATGCCTGTACCTTATCCTGGGAATTGTCAAAGGTAAAGTTGGATGCTAAAGTAGTAGGACAAATTTTAATCTATAATGTAGTAATACAGTAGGGAAGAGGGCTCAGTGTGAATTGAATTCAACTTTAGTTTGTACAGAGGTGGCTGGACATTTTAGAAATGCATTTGAGAATATTCTGAAGATATCAATACGCAATGTACTCTCCTGTTATTTGTTTTGAAATTCTGTTTTCCTTTATTTTTAAAGTTAAAAAAAAGAGAATGAGGCAAGTTTCAGCAAAGTAAAGAAACAGAAAATTACCAAGGGCTTGTCATTGTGCTGTAGGTGCTGATTAGGCTAGCTGCTGACTGCTCCCAGTTATCAAAGTTGGCGCTTTGCCTTCCCATGAAGACTGGGAGAGAACTACTTATCTCCTGATAAGGGATTCCTTCACAAAAGAATGGCTCTCAGATCCTTGAGAAACCAACCCTTCTGTCGTTAAGGGTATATGGTATATCTCAGAGGGGCAGGAAGGGTTGATAATTATAAGCTCTTTTGTGTGTGTGTGTGGGTGGGTGTATGTGTGTATATTGGAGAATGTTGAGAAAAACTCAGGCCTTTATACTGAGCCACCTCAATAATAATAATGTTATTATTATTATTATTATTTTCTACAGTGAAATAGAGCAAGTGAGAAAACGATAGGAATTTAGTCTTGCTTATTGAGAAAACCTGACTATTTATTTATTTATTTTTATTTAAGGAAGGAAAGGTTTATTTAGCTCACGGTTTGTGGAGATTTCAGTCTGTACTCAGCTGGCTCCAAGGCAGAGGGCAGCCATTCATTGCCCTGGATACAACAAAACATCAAGAGCAAAAGAGAAGATCAGCAGCAGAAAGCAAGCCTCTCTCCCTCCCTTATATTGCATTCAGGCTTTCCCCTCCGGGGCAGACATAGCACTCACACTGACAATCCCAGCTTTAGATCATAAATTTTTTATTTTTATTTTTAATGTACTTGGTACAGGGTCTCACTGTACAGCTCAACTTGTAGTGATCCTCCTGTTCTCAGCCTCCCCAGTGCTGGAATTGGCATGCACTACCATACCCTGTCTCTGTAGCCAGCTCAGCAGCCCGGGTTCAGGGATGGCATGCATGTGGTGCCAAGGATTGAACATGGTCCCTGCACTTGCTGTCATGCTGGCCCCTGAATCATGAATTAATCAAATTCTAGAAACCTATTTCACAACTACATGTGGCCTTGGCAGAGAGGGACAGGAACCATAACAGTGTTCCAGACTGGTGAGTGCCTTTTCATTTCTGGTGGGCTTGGAAGATCCTGAGATGCTTTTCAGCTCTGCACATCTCAAAAACAGAAGTTACTTCACTTGACTATTGCCACCGATGAGTTTGCCTTTGTGCAGCTATCACACAATGGACAGGTGAGGTGAGTAGCTGCTGCCAGGCCCTCTTGCTGGGCCAAACTCAAGAGTAATGAAGAAAAATATTGTGACGATTTCTGTGGAAGACACAGATATTATGAAAGACTTGATTATTATGGAAGATAGGTCAGGTGAGTTTCACTAGGTCTCAATACTTGGCTTCTCAGTCAACAAATAAAATTTTTCTGTTGCTGTAAAATATTTCAGAATACTTGAAGTTCCTGTTTGAGTCATGTCATGGATGCCTGACAGGTGTAGTTTCTGGACCAGCATTTGTTTATGTAACACATTTTGAGTAGTACTACTTAAGAGCAATTAATTAATGAATTTAGTGAATGAGAAAAAAGATAAAATAGTAATGAAACAGTTTCAAAACAAATTAGCAGGATGGTTATAATTATTGCAGTGTATATTGTTGTCTTCATAGTAGTTATTCAGAAGATAAGATGCAGACCTGATATCTCACATCTAAACAATATTAGTACAGACTTTTTTTCTCAATGAACTGAGAGAAAATAGCTATATATCTATCCTAACTCTCTTGTGTATACATATACATACATATGTCTATATCTATATCTATATCTATATCTATATCTATCTATCTATCTATATATATATATATATATATATATATATATATATGGTTTTTTTCTTCCTTTTTGAAGTTTCTTTTTTTTTTCCTTTTTCTTTTTGAGACAGGATCTTGCTATGCAGTTCAGTCCGGCCTTGAGCTCACTTTTGCAGCCTAGGCTGGTCTCGAACTTACACTGATCCTCCTGCCTCAGTACTTTTTTTCTTTTTTAAATTGACTTACAGTACATGTTTTTCTTTCTTTTTTCTTATGATCTTAACCTGTTTTCTTTTTTTTAACAGCATATAAAGTTTTTTATTGTTATATGAAAAGATAACACTCTACAATTCAGTAAGACAAAAACACAGCTTAAAAATGAGCAAAATATTTCAGCAGACCATTTCACAAAAAAAGATACAAATGGTCAAGAGGCATGTGGGAAAGTACCTACCCTCAGTAGTTACCAGGGGAATGTAGTCTGAGCTCACTCTGGAAAACAGTTGAAAGGTGTATAAAACTAAGTGCTTTTTGAAGTTTCTAATACTAGGAGAAAATATCATACCATGTCTTATAAGTAGATTGTAAGTCAAAGATACAGTATGAATCATAAAATAAAAATTATAATTAAATATTCAGAAATTAAATATTAATTAAAAATTAAATATTGCAAAGCAGTATTCCAAAATTCAAATCAAATCATGAGTCCAACTTAGAGGCCCGAATGTTGTGTATCTGTAATCTGTAGGAATCTGTAATCAATTCACATTACTCACATAGTACTTGAATAGGTTAATATATAAAAAAATACCAACTGAGAAAAAGTTTCCATGGAAGTAAAGAATTACTAAGAATAAAACATAACAAATATTGGAATGGCAAATATATGACCAGAACTTCTAATAGTTTGGGGATAGAACATCCCGCAAAGTTCTAGCATGTTGTGTACCTGGTCAGTGTCCAAGACACTTACTGGTGGCCGGGTATGACTTGTGGAACTGAGCTACTGCTATTTCCTTGATAATCCACCCTGTAGACCCAGATAGAATCATGACCCATAGGGTGCAGGAAAAGTCCATTTGTGTAATATTCTGATGGAAATATTTTGCTGCTCTATACAAAAGAATAGTTGAAAGACTGCTGTTATATACCTCTTTTTCTCCTGTGTTTGTTTGCCCCATTTGGTGGGTTCTTTCCATTCTCCTTCATGAAGTTGTGGCCATTTTGATCCCTCTCTAGAATATCTCTTTTTTTTTGTTTGTTTTTTTGTTTTTTTGTAGGACTGGGGTTCAAACTCACAACCTTGCACTTGCCCAGCAGGCACTTGTGCCACGGAGCTATCTCCCCAGCCCCTCTCTAGAATATCTCTTAGTAAACTGTATAGGTCTCATGAAATGCTTTAGTTGTTCTTTTCCCCGGAAGTATTTCACTTCTCCACTGTACTTGAAAGAGTTTTCCAGGGTCTATCAGTCTGGGTCGGAATTTGTTTTCTTGCAAAACTTATAGTACTTTGCTCCATGCTGTTCTTGACTTGATGGTTTGTAAAGAGAAATCTGCCATTATTCTAATGGATTTTCCTTTAAATGTGATCTGTTTCTTTTCTCTAGTAGCTTTTAGTATACTGTTCCTATGCTGAATTTCTGGCATCTTGATTATTATATGTCTGGGTGTGGTTTTAGTTGGGTTGATCTTTGGAGTTCTATATGCTTCAGTTACCTGAATGTCAAATTGTTTCCCCATATTTGGGAAGTTTTCTGCTATTACTTCTGCCCATATTATTATTATTATTATTATTATTATTATTATTATTATTATTGTTATTATTATTATTAATTTTTAAAAGATCCATTTGTTCAATATTTTTTGTTATTTACTTATTTATTTGTTTATTTATTTATATTATGGCTGGCTCAGCCTGCCCTGCGGGTGGGACTGGCACAGCATGCAGTGCTGGGGATGGAACCACGACCCCTGTGGTTACCTAAGCTTGCCTAAGTAGGCACTTTAGATTGCTGAGCTATCTTGCCGGCCCTGTGCCTGTATTTTTATATCATTTTTATCAATTCCTTTCTCTTTGATGCCAATTAGTCTTATGTTGTTCATCTTTGCATCGTCTTGCAGATGTTGAATTATTTTTTCCTGCATCCTAGATGTTTTTAAGAAATCTTGTCTTGTTGGGCGTGGTGGTGCACACCTGTAATTCCAGCACTTGGGAGGCTGAGGCAGGAGGATCAGTGCAGGTTCGAGACCAGATTGGGCTACAAAAGTGAGCTCAAGGCCAGTCTGAACTGCATAAGTAGACTGTCTCAAAAGGACACCAAAAAAAAAAAGAAAAAAAGAAAAAGAGAGAGAGAGATCTTGTCTTACCTTTTCACTAGTTGCAATGTTGTCTTTTAAGATCTGGAAGTCTATTTTCACTTTCATTGAAATAGTTTTTCCAGCTTGTAATTGAGGTTTTAATTTCCTGTATAGCACTTTTAATCTACTTCATGCATCCCATTACTTTCCTATATTGCTCATTCAAGGATTCCATCATTTTTTTAGTCTCCTCTATTTTTTTTATCAGTGTCTTCTTTAGAAGCACTCAATACTTCTTTCATTATAGTTATCATTTCTTCTTTTACTTCAGAAAATTATTTCTGATCTGATTCCTTCTACACCTTTCTGCAGTTGTTTCTTCACTTCAGATGCTATTATATCAGAGATTTCAGGTGTGTGATTTCCAATTTCTTCTATGCTACTGTCTCTTGCATTTGTTCTGGGTGGGCTTGGCCTAAGAACATGTTTTGCTCCTTCTCTTTGTCATTTTGTATAGTCTTGCCTTCTTACCTTTTGTGTAGAGCTTTGGTAGCATTTTTACCTGAGTACCAGATCTGAATCTACCAAATTCAAACTTGTCCAGGTGGGTGTGGCTAGGATCTGGCTGCTGTGCTCCACTTCTTCCTGCTATAGCCTTTGAAGGTGAACTGTTGTGCCACTCTTACAAGGTGTTCTGTTCCTTGATCAGCTGGATGGGTCTTGTCTCTAGCTCTCTGCAGGGAGTTCTGATGTAATTTTCCACACTGGGTCTGTCTGATGGATGAAGTTCCACTCACATGCCAGGCCTTGTGTCTGGGTTGAATGAGTTTCTGGCAGGTGTTGGGCAGTCTCACTCACATGCTGGGCCTTGTTTCAGGGTTGAATAGAAAACTTGATTTTAAATCTTGCTATTTATTCTGTAAAACATCAAAATTGAATCACATATTCAAAAGCTAATAACTAATTAAAACATGTCATTGTAATAGTTTTCCCATTGGTTTTATGGAGAGTTAAGTCACTTAAGTTGCCCTGGGTGGGCTTGAATCTGTGATCTTCCTGGCATAGTGCTTCACAATTGTCCTGGGTTTGTAAACCTTTTTTAGAAATAGGAAATGTAGTGAAGGGCCTGTTGTCTTGGGTTTGTTAGAATAAACAGTAAATTATTTTGGCTTTTTTGCATTATAGAAAACAAGACTTTTAAGGGCAGGTAGGATGGTCCTTGAGAGGCCTTGTTGGAGTTAAGATATTAGAGTAACATGTTACAATCATGTTACTGTTTAATGTTTTTTGTTTTTTTGGTTTTTTTTTTGGTGAGACTGGGATTCAGACTCATGACCTTGCACTTAACCACGTAGGCACTTGTGCCGCAGAGCTATCTCCCTGGCCCCTGTTTAATATATTCATGAGGAGGTCATAATTTACATTTCTCTCTGCCAGTGGCAGGAGTGGTACATGTATGGCTGTCCTGTTGGGTGGTTTGTACTGTTTCTCAGAGGTCTTTGACTACAGTAGTGCAAAGAAAGGCATTGACTTAGTAGTTTCTTTGTCTTCTTTTTTTTTTTTTTTTAAAGTTTATTTTTTTTTAAGAATTTTTCATTTTATTTTATTTTATTTTTCTTGTTTCAGAGCTTTTGTTTATTTATTTTTATGGCCAGTTCAACCTGCCCTGAGGGCAGGGCTGGCGCAGCATGTGGTGCCAGGGATCCAACCGTGGTCCCTGCAGCCGCCTAAGCTTTCCTAAGCAGGCACTTTATACCACTGAGCCATCCTGCTGGGCCCTGACTTAGTAGTTTCTTAAGGGATTTATTACAATTCTTTAAGGAAAACATTAAAATAGCTAAAAAATTTATAAAACTACTAGTTTGTAAACATATATACATAAACAATGAGATACCTTTAAGATTTCACTGTTAAAATTTATGAATTATTGATAAACTGAGTATAAACTTTTAATTTAGTGAAATAAATTTGTTGAATACTGTAATTGTGGTTTTTTTTGTTTTTGTTTTGTTTTGTTTTCTTTTGTTTTTTGTACTGTCAGCCAAAGTTAAGACCTCATGCTTGCCAGGCAGGTACTTACATAAGATTTTTTTATTTTATGGAAAAATGTAAAATAATTTCATATCAATATAATCAGACAATAACAATAGTTAATACTTTACATATTATCTTTAATTATTCGGATTGCAACATATGGACATAAAAATTTTTCAGATGATGTCAGCAGGAACTTTTTGCTTTCAGTGAACTAAGAGAAACCAGTAGTGTAACTTTTCTGTATTTTTTCCTGTTTTGGGTTGCATCTGCATCTTCTTTCTTTCTTAATTTTTTTTAATATATATTTTTTAATTTTTTTTTTCTTGTTTCAGAACTTTTGTTTGTTTGTTTATTTCCATTGCCGGCTCAGCCTGCACCGAGGGCAGGGCTGGCGCAGCATGTGGTGCTGGGGATCGAACTGTGGTCCCTGCAGCTGCCTAAGCCTTCCTAAGCAGGCACTTTAGACCACTGAGCCATCCTGCTGGGCCCCTGCATCTTCTTTCTGTTCTGTTGATCCTCTGGCCTGTTTGTGAATTCCACGCAGATTTTATCACAGTAGCTTTATAGTATAATTTCAGGTCAGAGATTGTTATGCCTCCTGCCTTCCCTTTGCTCAGAACTGCTTTTAATATTCTAGGGGTCTCTTCTGGTTCAAATGAATTTTAGGAATGTTTTCTTTAGTTCTGTGAAGTGCACTAGTGGTATTTAGATGGGAATCACATTAAATCTCTACAACATTTTGGGAGTAAGGCCATTTTCATAATGTTGGTTCTTTCTGCCCAGGAGCAAAGGATATCTTTCCATGTTCTGATATCCTCCTTGATCTCCTTTTTCAGAGTACTGTAATTTTCAATGTATAGATCTTCTGTTGTTAGATCGATTCCTAGGTATTTCATTTTTGGGGATGCTATTGCAAAGGACGTGCATTCCCTAGCTTCTGTTTCTCTGTAAGGTTGTGTACAAGAATGCTATTGATTTTCGAGTGTTAACTTTGTATCCAGCTGCACTACTGAATTTTATTATTAAATCTACAAGTCTTTTGGTGGAGCTTTTGGGGTCTTCTGTGTAACACACCATTGTGATTGTCAGGCTGGTGCTTAGAACACTGAACTTTCTTCCCGGTCTGTTTGCCAGTGTCTTATTGATGATTTTAGTGTCTCTGTTGATTAGGAAGATTGGTCTGTAGTTTCCTTTTTTGGTTGGATCTTTCTTTGATTTTACTATGAGGGTAATAGTTGGTTCTAGGAATATTTTGGAAATATTGTTTCTCTTTTTATTAAAGAGTTTCAGAATTGGTGGCACGAGTGCTCCAAATTTCTGGTAGAATTCAGCAGTGAATCTATCAGGGCTTTGGCCTTTCTTTGTTGATAGGTTTAATTTCATTGACTGATATTGCATTATCGAGAATATTTATATCTTCTTGATTGAGATTTGGCAGATGTGTCTAGGAATCTGTCATTTCTTCTTTGTTTTCTATTGAAGTACATGCTCTTTAATTGCAGTTATTGATGATCTGGATTTCCATTGGATCCATTGTGATTTCACCCTTTTCATTCCTGATTGTTTCAATTAGCGTTTTTTTCATTCCTCTTTTTGATGAGGCTGCATAGGGGCTTTATTTTATGTAATCTTTCAAAGTACCAACTTTCTAACTTACTGTTTTTTTATATGGCTTTCTTAGTCTCAATTATATTAATTTTTGCTCTGATCTTTATAATTTTCTCTCTTGTGTGAGCTTTGGGCTTGATTTTATTCTTTTCTAAGAGTATGAAGCTCAACGTTAACTACTTATAACAATGTAGTTCTCACTAGAACATTTTAAGCTCGCGACTCTCTCCATTTTGTAAAACTGAAACTTTATACCTGTGGAACAAAAATGGTATCTGGCGTGAGTAAACACTGATTAGATGAAGAAATACACATTACAGATAATACATGATTAAATGCTCAACACCATTTGTTGTTTGAGAGATGCAAATTAAAACAATGCTGAGGGGTCCAGCAGGATGGCTCAGTGGTCTAAAGAGCCTGCAGGCGGCTGCAGGGACCGAGGTTCGATCCCCGGCGCCACGTGCTGTGCCAGCCCTGCCCTCAGGGCAGGCTGAGCTGGCCATAAAAAAATGAATAAAGAAACAAACAAGAATAAATAAATATTTAAAAAAAAAAAAAAAAAAAAACACTGAAATTCTAGTTCACTCTAGAAAGAATGGCGATCATCAAGAAATCAACCAATAGGGGCCTGGTGGGATGGCTCAGTGGTCTAAAGCGCCTGCTTGGGAAAGCTTGAGCGGCTTCAGGGACCACAGTTCGATCCCAGGCACCACATGCTGCACCAGCCCTGCCCTCGGGGCGGGCTGAGCCAGCCATAAAAATGAGTGAATAAACAAACAAAGGTTCTGAAAACAAGAAAAAATAAATAAATAAAAAATTCTTTAAAAAAAAAATTCATTTAAAAAAAATCAACCAATAACAAATGGTGGAGGGGCAGTGGAGTTAAAGAAACGCTTTCTGTATGTTTTCTCATCTGACTCTGTGACTATTGTAAGCCAATCTTACAATTCCTTATAGATTATATATTCTGTGTTAATATCCATTCCTTATATTATACTTGTTCTGTTCCTCTAAGTAAAGCCCTGACCAATACACCCTTCTTCACTATTGGTGGTAGTGGAAACCGGAAGCAATCACTATGGAAGTCACTGTGGAGATTCCTCACATAGCTTGGATTGGAGGTCCCATTATACCCAGCTAATCCCCTTCCTGCATATCTTCCCAGAAGAATTAAAAACATCATACCACAGTGATATACATTCACTCATATTTATAGCAATTTTATAATAGCTAAATCTTAGAAACAGCCTAAATACATATCAACTGAAGAATGGATAAAAAAAATGTGATTTTTATTTATTTCTATTTTTAATTAATTAATTATTTGTGGTACTGGGGATTGAGCTCAGGACCTCGTGCTTGCCAGGCAAGATTCTACTGAGCTATCTCCTGAGCCCAAAAATGTAGATTTTAATAGAATGTATTACTCATCTATAAAAAGGATATAATTGAGACTTTTATAGGTAAAATAGTACGATTTGAGACCATATTCATAAAAGAAATAAATCATATGCACATGTATAAATGTGGTGTTGTCCCACTAGTATAAGAAACTGAAAGAGTAAAGAAGATCTGAAATATTCAATAGCAATTGAGAATAGGGAAGAGACTGTCAAAAAAAGAGAAACCGTGTGGGATAAAAGATAAAAGAAGGAAGGGAAATAGAAAAAAATATATATATATTTATACACACACACACACACACACACACACACACACACAGAAGACAAGGTATTTATACAGTTAGTTTCTCTTAGTTCATTGAAAAGAAAGATTTGTACTAATACTGTTCAGACAATACTTCATCCCTATATCTTGTACTCTGAATAACTAGTATGAAGATAACAATAGGCAACATATTAATTATTGTTACTATCCTCCCAGCCAGGTTGGAAACTTTTTTTATTGATATTTTTTCTTTAAAATAAACAACATACATCCTTAAAGGCAAATACCAGCACCATGAACAAAGCAAATGATCGGAACTTAATGTTCTTTTTATGCTTTTATATATTGTGTTTACTTTTCCTTTTAAAAACTAGTCATTATTCTTTCTCCAGAAATGTGCAGTTGAAAAAGAATGAAAACATCATGGAGATAAACATTGAGTTTATTGCTAAGATAAAGATTGTGCTGCAATCTTTCCTTATTAAAAGTTGAATTATGACTAATTGTGAGGTTAATTTTAGTCACGAATATAAATTATTTTCCTTTCCTTACATCATCTACTTCAATAAAGTTCTTATATCAGAAAATAATCATACGAGGTCTATAATACTTTTGTTTACCTTTTTGGTGTAATATAGTTTCTATTCCCTTTTTGTGGGTTGCCAAGGGCAATCTTGGGTGGAAGGTGAAAAAAGAATCTTGAGATTCTATGGTCTTCCAACGAATCATGGTGCACACACAGATACACCATCTCCTATGCTATAAAAATTTCAGGGGAGTGAAGCAGTTGGGTAAACTTTCCCTACAGAAAGATCCTTAGGGAGTTTTTTTAAAAAAGAGTAGAGAAATATTGAAGTGCTGCATGGCAAAGAGGAAAGAATCTTTTAGCAGTAGTTTTTATTTGTATTTCTGGAAAGGAAGCTTCAAAGTGTAAACAAATGTGCTGATGGCACAATATTTCAGAAACATTTCCCTAGGTCAAAGTGGTTTCTTCTGAGATTTTGCTGCTAGGTACACACTGCCTGGTAAACTTTGCAACTTCATAGCATATCAGAAGGAACTGGACTGCATCCTCTTCCTGTCTTCTCTTGGAGTAGCTTTTCAAAGGAATCTGGTGTTAAGACAGATAAACCTTACCCTATATCAACCAACAGTTTTCTTCTTTTTTCTGTAAAAATCAGTTTAAATAGTTGTTAAATGTATTTTCTTAGTGTTTACTCAAAATTGGAGTTAGTTATATAAGTATTTCAGATAGAATATATACAAGCTAAGCAGATTTTCTATTTAGAGCACTAAAACATCATAAAAGTGTCTTCTTCAGCACTTTATTATTACAACTGTTTCCAACCCTAGGAGAGATAAGAATTCAGCAAAATGAAACTCCTTGTAGCACTTAGGTCCTGATGCCATGGTCTCTGTGTGATTACAATATGAGATGAAAGTTAAATATATTTTAGTAAAAGACACATTGCCATTAATCCACTCAAAATATTTCTCTTTGCTGTGAAATACTTATCAGTCTTAGCAATGTCTTTTATTATGATATATATATATATATATATATATATATATATATATATATATATTCAGTATGGTTGTATTTTATTTTTTATTACTTTTAATAAGAGATAATAATATGAGAGTTTCAAAACATGTTAGTACATTCCCAATAATTGACACATTGCATATTTTTGTCCTTATAAAAGTTATACAGAGCACAAGGTGTAGATGTGATAAATTTTCTTTTTTTTATTTTATTTTTATTTATTTATTTATTTTTTCTTGTTTCAGAACCTTTATTTGCTTATTCATTCATTTCTATGACCGGCTCAGCCCGCCCCGAGGGCAGGGCTGACACAGCATGTGGTGCCGGGGATCGAACTGAGGTCCCTGAAGCTACCCAAGCTTTCCCAAGCAGGCGCTTTAGACCACTGAGCTATCCCGCCGGCCCCGATGTGATAAATTTTCTAATCGATATTGGTAGAGAAAAAAAAAAAAGAAGAAAAAAATTTCTTCTCTTTGAACTAAGAGGAAGTAGTTGTATACATAGTCCAATGTTTCATAATGGCGGTGGGTTACCGGTGAAATTGACAATGTTGAAGGCTATTGATTTAAGCCTCTTACAGCTCACTGTATTAGTATGGTTGTATTTTATTTTATTTTATTTTATTTTTTTATTTTTTTTTTATTTATTTTTTTTTTTTGTGGGACCAGGGTTCGAACTCACGACCTTGCACTTGCCCAGCAGGCACTTTTGCCTCGGAGCTA
>PVJA010032660.1:0-23968 GCA_004027025.1 Myocastor coypus
GGGGGATCCAGATGAAGTAGATGATTTTTTGCACAGCTGTTTATTCAGTTTATGTAAATGTCTCTGTTACTCTTCTCTCGTTGCTGGGACAAATACCCAACACCCAAAATTAAGGAAGGAAAGGTTTATTTAGCTCACAGTTTGTGAAGGTTTCAGTCCATACTCAGCTGGCTCCAAGGCGGAGCGGCATATGGCAGAGGGCAGTGTGCTGTTCATGGCAGTGGAAGGCAGCACAGAGCAAAAGGGAGGGGGTAACAGCAACAAAGGCTACAGAGTGCAAGTCTGTCTCCCTTGTGTTGCATTCAGGCTTTCTGCCCCAGACTGGGTATAGCACTTACATCCACAATCCCAGCAGCATTTACACCCATAATCCCAGTGGCACTCACACCCCTAATCCCAGTGGATCATGAATTAATCACAAACTCAGGAAGTCTGTCCCATGACTGCGTGAGGCTTTGCTGCAACACCTAGACACAAACCCTAACAGTAAAGCAGGCTTCCTATGGTATAAGGTTTTCAGTTCTTCTGGAAAAATATCCAGGAGGGGAATAACTGGCTTGAATGGGATCTCCAGTCCTAGCTTTTGAAAGAATCTCCACATTGATTTCCATAGTGATCATACAGTCTGCACTCCCACCAGCAGGGGGAAAGTGTTCCTTTTTCACTACACCCCCTACAGTATTTGTTATTGGCTGACTTCTTGATGTTAGCCATTCTTTCTGGGGTGAGATGCAATCTCAGTATTGCTTTAATTTGCATTTCCCAAATGATCGATGATGTTGAATTTGTATTTCTTCCTCTGAGAAGTGTATATTCATGTCAGATAACCAGTTTTGGACTGGGTCTTTGAACTTGAGGAGCCTGATTTTTTAAAATTCTTTATATGATCCAGATAGAAGGCCTTTGTTGGAAGGACAATCAGCTATAATTTTTTTTCCCAGTTTGTGAGCTTTCTTTTACTTTGGAGATTTGTTTTGAAGTGCAAAAACTTTTCAAAGGGATAAGATCCTAGTTGCTGATTCTTTGAAGTATTTCCCATGCAGTTTGGTTTTTGTTCATGAACTCTCTACCTACCCCTACGTCTTTAAGATTTCTGCCTACATTTTCCTCCAAAATATTTAGTGTTTCTGTTTTAATATTTAAATCTTTGATCCATTTTGACTGTAGCTTTGTGCATGGAGACAGGCATGGGTCTAGTTTTAGCCTTCAGCATGTGGAAAGCCAGTTTTTCCAGCACCATTTATGAAAGAGGCTATCTTTCTTCCAGTAAGCATGTTGGGTTCCTTTATAAAAGATAAGGTGGCTGAGTATGTTTCCCATTGTATCTGCATCTCTTAATCTATTCCATTGATCCTAGGACCTTTTTTTTGCCAGTACCATGCTGATTTTATCATAGTAGCTTTGTAGTATAATTTCAAGTCAAGGATTATAATGCCTTCTGCTTGCCTTTGTTGCCCATCGTGGCCTTTGCTATTCTAGGTCTTTTCTGGTTCCAAACAAATTTTGGGAATGTTTTTGCTAGATCTGTGAGGTTATGTTGGTGGTATTTGGTAGGGATTGCATTAAATCTGTGTAACAATATTGGAAGTATGGCCATGTCCTATCCAGAACATTTTTCCATTTTCTCAAATCCTCTTCCATCTCTTCTCAGAGTATGTATGTCCACTCGTGTTTATAGTAGCGCAATTCATCATAGCTAAATCCTGGAGACAACAACACTATGTATTGCAACAAATACTGTGAAATTCATATTTCTTTGTTAAGTGAAATTCTGTATCACTTG
This sequence comes from Myocastor coypus, assembly GCA_004027025.1. Classification (NCBI taxonomy): domain Eukaryota; kingdom Metazoa; phylum Chordata; class Mammalia; order Rodentia; family Myocastoridae; genus Myocastor; species Myocastor coypus. Next base: position 1,784 of record PVJA010032660.1, read on the forward strand.
TAATTTTTCTGTTTTAATTCTGATTTGTACTCTCTTTGAAAAATAATAAATAAATAAAGGGGCGAGCGAGATGGCTCAGCAGTCTAAAATGCCTGCTTAGGCAAGGTCAAGCAACTGCAGGGGCCGCAGTTCAATCTTGCACCACAGACTGCACCAGCTCCACCCCCGAGGCAGGCTGAGCCAGCCATAAGATAGATAGATAGATAGATAGATAGATAGATAGATAGATAGATAGATAGATTAGATAGATAGATTAGATAGATAAATAAGATAAGATGCAGCAGGCGGCCTGCCCAAGGTTCTCTGGGCCCCTACACAAATCCAAATGCACTGTCTAAAATGAAATCTTTCTCTCAGGCAAAAATGAACAGTGCTGTTTCCCTAGAGCTGCTCCCAGAGGAACTGGCTAGCAGGAGGCTGGGGATCTGAGTGGATCCCCGGAGGCTTTGTGGAGAGGGCTCTGTTCTGTTCATTCCTCCCACGAGTTCAGACTCACAGAGCCTCAGCTCCACCATTTGTCAGCTCAGTGCACAACGCAACCTTCTTGTTCTCCTGTCCCCGGGCCTCTGCACTCAGGAGGGTCATTTCTCTGTGTGCCAGAGTTGTAGTGAAGGCTCTGACTGTCACAGCACACGGCCTGAGAACCACAGCATTGACAGGTTTTATCTGGATGGCATTTGCCCTGCGTCACTTCATGGGATGTCCTCACAGAAACCACAAATGAAGCTATTGTATTACTTATGCATGTATGTATATATGTATGTATTTATTTATTTAGGGAAGGGTCTACAGGGTGTTCAGGGCCTCACTACTAGACCAGACTCCTAGTGATCCACCTGTGTACAGCCTTCCAAAACTGGGATTACAGGCCTGCGCCACCACACCCAGTCTCAATCTCCATCTCAATGCACCCCGGAGGCAAGGCTGACACAGCAAGCCCAGGAATCGAACCCCCGGCCCCTGAACCTACTTGCAGATGCTTTAATCCGTAGAACTATTTAGCTGGCCCTGTATTCATTCTTTCTTTCTTTCTTTCTTTCTTTCTCTGCCTTTTTTTTAATAGCTTAGCTTAGAGATACTTCCACGTCAGCACGTTTAGATCTACTTACTGTATACATTTAATGCATTGTAGATTACTCAGAGCAAGGCTGAACTTACATTTCATCAATGAACATTTGTTTCCAGCGCTGTTACCGCGTCCTTGACTTTCTCCTTTGCACATGCGCACGAACACTTCCATAGGGGGCTGTACAAAGACAAAACTGCCAAATGTTAGGCAGTTCACACAGAAAATATTAAGGAAAGACACCAGGTGGCACTGCATCCATCTAGCCCCTGCCCACTAACCCCTCCACCCTTAAAGGTGGAAAGAATCACCCTTATAAACCCTGGACATGATGAACATTTTACTGTTTACTAGTAGATCTTTACTTCCCATAGCCCATGCTACTAACTTCATTTTTTGCTACTATGTAAATAAACATATCTCATATTGTGAGTTGCTTAACAATGCCCTTGGTCCATCTTCCAATGACTTCTTGGTGCTGTTACTGACTCGAAGTGATTTTTATATGCAATTCGCCTTTGCTATATAAGCCACAAATATGTTCTCCTCTCTCTGTCATTTTGTAAGCAACAAGAAATGTGTTTATACTGTCTTCCGTTTCTATTTCTCTTCTGGTGGTAGGAATAGAATGAGGACCTCGCACACTCTAGGCAAGGACTCTCCCACGGAGCTGCACCCTCTGCCTTTCCATCATTATTATTTTTTTCATTTTATGTATTTGCTACAGGATCTCACTACACAGCTCTCACTCGTCAGGATCCTCCTGCTCTCAGCGCCCCAGCGTAGGGATTACAGTAGTGTGCCACCATGCCTGGACTCACCCACCTTGCCTGGGCTCACCCAGTGTGCCTGGACTCACCCACCGTGCCTGGGCTCACCCAGTGTGCCTGGACTCACCCACCATGCCTGGGCTCACCCACCGTGCCTGGACTCCATAGCAGGCTCAGCCTCGAGGGTGGGGCTGGCGCAGCATGTAGGACCATCCACTGAATTTTTTTTATATAAAACTTCTTAGGTATTTGAACTTATTAACCTTTTCTTCATGAACTTTGCCACTTACATAAGAAAGTCTTTTATATTTGAAGTTATTGACCTAGTGCCATACCTAACATGTCCCTTTTATCACTGTGCTTCATCTGGAATGGTTTTCATGCATGGTATATTGTCGTGTGCCCTTGATTGTCACCTTGGTTCCGAGTCCTTCCTTCAGGCTATCTTAGTTTCCCAAAACAACTGATCTCTTTTCCCCCCACAATTCCTCTCCAGGTAGGAGGAAAGCAAATACATGGGGAAAACTATGTATGAAGTAGAAGGAACTCTATTCCAAGAACTGGTGAAGGTGAACTTCCGGAGAGAAGGAAAGAGCCCTCTGTGTTTAGCTTTTTTTGCTTTGTTTTGTTTTGTTTTGTCTTTTTGAGGCAGGGTCTCGCTATGCAGTTCAGGTTGGCCTTGAGCTCACTTTTGTAGCCCAGGCTGGTCTCAAACTCGCACTGATCCTCCTGCCTCAGCCTCCCGAGTGCTGGGATTACAGACGTGTGCCACCACGCCTGGCTTATGCTTAGCTAATTGAGAAGAGTTCTTAGACAATGGCATTCCAACAGCAAGGAGACTCAAGGAGTGGTTAGCTTTATTAGAAAGTGTGTTATGGGCCAGGCCTGGTGGCGCACACCTGTAATCCCAGCATTCGGGAGGCTGAGGCAGGAGGATCTGTGCGAGTTCGAGACCAGCCTGGGCTACAAAAGTGAGCTCAATGCCAGCCTCAACTGCATAGCGAGACCCTGTCTCGAAAAGATAAAAAAAAAGTGTGTTACGGGCTGAAGCAGGACAGGCTATGATGGCAGGGGTCGGCATACTAGAATCTATAAGCTGAACCTCACCACTTTCAGGGTTTCTATTATATCAGCTAAGAAAATAAATCAAAACAAGGGTAATGGCTTGTGACAGGTAGAGGTTCTATGAAAAATTTTGCTGTCTGTCATAGTCACTGAGAAACAAAATCTGATATGTGCAACTTAAGGAGGAGAGGTTTATTTTTTTGGTTCACAGTCTATAGAGGCTTCAGGCCACAGCCAGATGGTCTAAGGCAGGTGGGCCCGGCAGAGGGGCTTGGAAGAGGAAATGTATCTCTTCATTTGCTCCAGGGAAGGGAGGTGAAACCTTCCCGGTCATGCCCAGAGTGACTCACCTCCTGGGCCAGGCCCTAGCTGACAAATCAGGCCAGCTATGATGGCCCTCTAATCCAGTCACCTTCCAAAGGTCACACCTAGGATCACATAAGCCTTTAGGGAGGCATCTAGATATGCACCAGAAAAATGCCCATACATAAAAATTTACGAAAACACAACCACACCCATGTGTACATTGCCCCTGACTGCTTTGGACTATAGCAGCAGAACTGAGTGCTGGGACAGAGTCCCAGTGGGCCAGAAAGCTGGGCATAATTGCTCTCTGGAAGCTTCTAGGAAAAAATTCCTGAACTCCGAGGTGGGTATGTGGGTGAGAGGATTAGCAATGGGACTCTCAAATGTAGCCACAAAGTAGGATGTCAGGAAAGGTGTGTGAGGAACCTGGGTCCACCAGGAGCGGAGCGTGAATGCAGGCAAGGGGTGCAGGGAGGCAGGCCCTGAAGCAGTGAAGCTCTGGGGAATGAGGTTTCAATTTTTCACTCCATTGTGAAGGAAGGACCTGGCCTTTTACAGAGGACGGCAGTGGGCCAGGTAGAGTTCTGGGCACCTGAGGATCTTCCATAGGTGGGACAGCAGAGCCCAGCTGGACTAGGAACAAAGGGTCATCGGGTGTACCTGATTAGATTTCAGGGTGCTCTGTCCCACAGGGTCTGTGCCCAAACATCAGAGAGGTCTTATTTCCCAATTCTGCGGGCTGCTGAATAAGGTCAGAAATTGAGCTGCTAGGGCTGAGGGTGTCAAGGACAGCAATGGCGAAGCTGCGGTTCAACACCCAGCAGTGCGGTACAAAGTAGTGCTGAGAGGATTTCTCCCCGTGTCCCACATCTGCGACTGCCCCTAGCATGGCGGGAGCTTGGCCCTAGCTGCTCGGAGCAGCCCCGACTGTCTCACGAGCTCCCACATGAAGCCCTCCCTGGCAGGAGGAGCCATTCCTCCTGTGGGTCAGTGCCTCACCCTTGGCACCTGCCTGCTGTGGTTGTGCTCATGGGCACAGCCCAGCCTCGCCTGCCCAGGGCTCCCACCCTGTCCCTAGGGGGAAGCACTGCCAAGCCCTGCCCTGGACACACCTGGTGTTCCAACTCCTGACCCACAACATGGCTGCTGGCCAGGGCAGGCCAGAGCACCCTCCAGCCCCAGCCACGTGGACTTCCTGTCCCATGGGACAGCATGGGTTCTGTGATTAGAGTGACATCGAACTCAGCCTGATGTGCAAGCTACCAAAGTCTACAGAACACACAGCATCAGAGCTCAATGATACCAGCAGTGACATCTGTGACATTTCATCACAAAAGAAATTTTTCTGTTACATGAACTTCACTTTATTTTATTAGCGTTCCACAGTAGAAAAAATACGAAGTGCAGACTCGTCTAAATTCTCTTGCTGATTCTCTTGAAGACGATGCCACCCAGTGTCATGGTCTAAAACCCAGAAAAGAAATCATGAAACGTTCGCCCGTTGTTAAATAGTAAAAATAATTAAGTCTCTCCCCCAAATAGCTATGCATAGGGCAACACATGAAACTACTCGATGATTTCTCTTTCCTGTAGGACCAGAGAAAGGCTAGAGACTTTCTCTGAAGTCCCAGGCCATTTGTTTCACACCGTGTTGTTCTATGGAGGCTGTGCTGTCCTTTGCTGACTTCTTTTTGAAACCGATGGATGTGACCACAGGATCGCCTAAACCCTAAACCCAGTGCATTCTAAACTTGTCAAGTTTTAGCGAGTACCTTCTATGGGTCAAAACCACCCTGAGCACCAAGGATTCATGTGCATGGAATAGCAGGAAAGTGGCCAAGGACAGCAGCCTTGGGCTCCCTGAGGGATGTTCCCTTGGTCATCTTGGTTCTCTTGAACCAAACAGATGCAGTGACACAGCTGTTGGTGGCAAGACAAAAGAGCCCATCGCGTCAGGAGCATGGAGAGGCTGCTCAGAGGAGAGACTGGAGCCCCGGCTCTGTCGAGGTTGGCCTGGGAAAAGTCAACCTGACCACTGAAACCTGTGAGCTGCTCCCTCTCAGGAGACACCAGGATTAGTCAAGGGGGGTGGCTGTCAGAGGATGGTGCCGGGACTGGTCGGGACGGCTCGTGCCTTGGCCCTGTTCTGCTCTATGGTGTTGGTGTGGTCCCAGGAACTGCGCAGTTGGAGTTGATGCTCATATATCCCTGCCTGAGGGTTGTTCCCACTCAACCCTGGGGACCATGGGCTGGCTTCTGCTGCCTATGAGTCCTGAGACCCCAATCTGAGGGCAAGAAGAGCCAGAGGGACAGAGCTGTTGGAATAACACTGCGGGTGACTCTGACCCTGGGGTAGGTCATGGCCAAGAGCTAAGCACTGAAGCCTATGAGAGGGCAGTGGGGTATTCAGGAGGGGACTGGGCAACCTGTCCTGCTGTGGTACAGTTTTCAGAAGTATAAATATTCACTGAGCTTTTAGGCCACAGCTAGGAATACACAGTCTGTAGTGTGAGTTCGAGTTACCTCCCCTGGGAATAGATGTGGACAGCATCCCCACGAGACCAACCCAGTCAGAGGGACCCGGCTGGGCCACTCCATGGCTGTTTGTTGCCTCAGTTTCCCCTTGAGAGAACTGCTGTTGGTAAGCTTAGAGATGCTGTGGGAACCATCTACTGCATAAGGACCCTCCCCAAAGAGGGAGAAGGTAGAGAAAGGTGCAGTGTTCAGGACTCAGGGTGGAGAGTGAGGCTGGAGAGCGCATCTGTTCCTCCTCCCCTTCTCCCTCCTCCCCTGCTTCCTCCTCCCTCAGCACCCAGAGTCACAGGCACAGGGCACCAACTTACGCTGGTCAGGATGTCCCCATTGAGCTCAGTCACGGACTTGATGTTCTTGAATGTTGCTACCAGCTTGTTGTCGCCTTCCAGGTTAACCACCGCCTGCAAGGAACAGAAAGAGGCCTGTGAGGAACGGGCTGCGGAGAGCGCGACCCTCGCTAGTGAGTTGGTTCCCCATGCAGGTGTCTCTTAGGACAACCAAAGTGCTATGGTCCCTGTGCTCCCAGCCTCAATGCCAACAAAGGAGAGGGGCACAGAAGACAGAAAGAAGAAGCCAGTCCTTCTGTCAGACTTCAGTTGTGCTGCGCGACCTGGGAAAGAGCACAGAGGCCTGTGGCATCTCCACTCTCCAAGCCAATGGCGGCTGTGGCCTCAGAATTCAGAGCCCTGCACACACGTTGCTTGGTCTGCACGGGTCCTCCCAGAACACCCGTCCTGCCTGCTGTGGTCTCCTCTCCAAGCCTGAGCCATCCAGGAGGAACAAACACAGACACCATCCAGGACCAGAGGGCACTGCCCGGGTTTGAAAAACTCCCTCCGTGTACACTTGGAGACTGTCCGTGGCAGAACCCATGGTGGCCAGCCCTCCCCACGGTGTAGCTCAGGAAGGCCTGCAGTGTGTCCCAGTCTCCAGCGCTCTATCTGCAGAGCAGAGAGGAGCAATGGGAAGAGGTGGGCAGAGAGCACTTGGAGCCCAGAGCACAGCCACCTGGGAGCAGGGAGGATGGTGACCCCGTGGTGCTGCCAGGGCTGGGGGTGCAGTGTGTCCTGAGAGCCTGGCTGTCACTGAGCTCCTCAGCCCCAGGCCTGTGGAGGTGGGGTTGCTCTACCCACTGCCTTCAGCGTGGCAGGCCGGCCTCTCCCTTGTGAGGCCCTCAGCTGTGTGCGCTCCCCATGGCTTGTTCTGACACCCGCCTGGGCCTTGGCTTCTGGTATCACCAGCGCCTCTGCAGAGGTGTTTCTCCTGTTATCAGTACTTCAAGGGCAGCCATGGCCTCATCCCTGGTCAGTGTACTTTAGGCAATATTAAGTCTTTCAGTGTTCCCCAGTTGTCCCATAGGTGGCCCCTGCTCAGGGTTTTGAGAGCCCATAGCCCAAGCCTGAAAAAGTCTGAGATTTGGAATCCTGCTCTGTTCCTGGTTCCCTCCATGTGTTCCATATTGGGCCCCTTAAGGCTAATATCACAGCATCTCTGGAGCAGGACCTGGGAAAGTAAGCACAGCTTCCCTGCAGGTTTTCTGATTCTTCTACCAGGGATGTGGGCTTAGGACAGGGCATCTAGAATGAGAATGATGAAGCCCATGGGACTCGAGGCAGAAAGCCCTGGGCCAGGCTCCAGGGAAAGTTCTGGGAGCAGAGCATACTAGGAAGGTTGCCTACCTTGACCTTCTCCCCAGCCATCGTCTCCATATCACTCTCTACACCCAGAGTGAAGTCATGCTTGTTTACTTTGGTCCCTGTGGTAACGGTGATCTTGAAGTCCTTCCCATTCTGCACGATTTCCGTCACCCCCTTGAGGTCCTTCCCCTTCTGGATGAGGTCATCAGGCACCCCTGGAGGAAACCATTTGAGGTTGAGAGACAGCAGGGCTGGGGTCACAAGGCCAAGGCAAACAAGAGAAGCTGTGACATGGACAGGAGGAAACTACAGACCCTGGGGACCCTGGAGCGTCAAGGGCTGCAGCCTCAGAAAGGGAAGCAGGGCAGCCCAGCCTGGCTGCTGCGACCTTGAGCCTGGCTTTTCACTGTCGGTCCTCTGTTTCCGCAGAATCGGGGCGGCGTGCCTGCAGGGGGCGCCCTAGCACCCTGAAAGCCCTCCTTCCCTGCCCTCGCTGTTTCCTTGCTCTTCTTTGTCCCTCCCCACAGCTCCCTGACCACACTGCAGCCTCCGCTCACTCTGCCTGGAACGCGCTCCTCTCCCAGGATTCCTAGGGGACACAAGCTTCTCTTCTCAGCTTCTCCTTCACCACCCCTTCCCTACCTCACACCCCTGCTCTGTGGGGGCGGCACCTGCTTGCCCTCCCATCACATGACCCTGGTCAGTGCAACTGACCTTTCTCAGCCCCAGTAGTAAAAGAAGAAAACAATTGCACCCAACCCAGAGCTTTAGGTGGGGATTCAATGAGGTGTTGTTTAGCAAGTGCTTAGCCCAGTGCCTGGCGCAGTCACCCCTCCTACAAGTTAAGGGAAACCCGTTGCAGTTATTTCTTGTCTTCTCTCCCTAGACTCTAACCCTGGAAATGTGGCTCTTCATTGTGTCTCAGAGCTACGTATCCAACAGAGTGCCTGCTGTGTGGTTGTACGTGGGTCTGCATTTGTTAGGGGAATGAATGAATGAATGAATGAATGTGTGTGTGTGTGTGTGTGTGTGTGTGTGTGTGTGTGAACGCGGGAGCACAGTTTCACACTAAAGCGCCAGTGGACGTGGGCACTGATCAGACTCCAACCTCACTGAATGCTCTTTCCACTTGCGACTCCGTGGCCTTGTCCACTGAGTAGTGGCCCACGTGGCAAGTGTTTACCAAAGTCAGTAAGAGGACTCCCAATTTGATGTCACTTAAACCTCCTCTCCCTTCCAACATCTGACTCCAAATTCCACCACGTGGGGCCAGATTGTCACGCTGTCGCCGTGGCCTTCATGGCCTGTCCAGCACTCACCCATTGCCTTCATGAAGGCCTCGAAGTTTTCCTGGGTCTGCAGCTGGTATTTTCCAGAGAAGTTCATGGTGGCTACAAGGCTCCCTCTCCACAGCTGGCGCTGAGCTCTGTGGCCCGGGCTGCCCACTGGTGGCAGTTTTATAGGGGGTTTCTTCCTCTCTGTATATGGACTATAGGTTGGTGGCTATAATTTCTTTATGACCAGGTTAAAACATTAACTTCTGAGAATGATGCTCAATAAAAAATTTTAAAAAGCAGGATAGGCCCAGCAGAGGTTTCCTCGAATCCAGCAAACATCCATGAACAGCTACCAAGGGCAGAGTCCCAGGAGCCTCTGCAATTTAAGGTGCCATCCGTCCCTTGGGAGTGCGCTGTGTATTCATGGGTGTACAGTGTGTATTGCTGCACACTGTACACACACGAGGTGCGGTCCAAGTTTACCATCCATGTTTTTCTGCTAGCACGCGTTTTATTGTTATTAATCCTCCAAGTTCTCCCGTCACTTCAGACACGTGTCTTCCATCATGTTTTCTACGTTCTCAAGCACTTCGGGCTCTCTTTTGTGAGCACCTGCATGGGTTGGGATGAAAGAAAGTAACAATAATAACCTGCACCCAGCCGTCGAGCGCCGGCCCACAGAACGCGGGCTCTGGCCGACACCAGGCTGTGTCCTCAGCCACCCCACTCACTGGAGCCGCTCCAGGCAGCTTGCGGCTCTTCCCCAAAGTGCCAGGAAACGAAAATGATTCGAAGCACTTCAGGACCTCAAAGTGGCCATGACTGAGCATGAATGAGAGTTTCAAAACTGCTTCAGAGAGAGCAAGGAAGGGGCTGGTGAGACGGCTCACGGCTCTGAAGTGTTTGCTTAGGCAAGCTTAGGCAACCATCGAGATGCGGTTTGATCCCCGGCACCACATGCTGTGCCACTCCCAAGGCAGGCTAATCGGCCATAAAGTGAGAGCCTTACCAGGATTCATGGGGATGTATCTTTTACTAGAATTTTTGTTTGTTTGTTTGTTTGTTTTTCTGAGGCAGTGTCTTGCTGTGTAGTTCAGGCTGGTCTTTAACTCACTGTGCAGCCCAGACAGGCCTCAAAATGAAGGGATCCTCCCCCGCATCAGCCTCCAGAGTGCTGAGATCACAGGCTTGCACTACAATACCCGTATAATCCCAGCACTAAACTTGTTCTTGTTTATTAAATTAACCTTCAGCACATGCCTGAATCCCAGTACTCAGAAGGCTGAGGCAGGAGGATCCCCTCAAGTTTGAGGTCGACCTGGGCTACATAGTGAGTTCAAGGCCAGTCTGAACTACATAGTGAGACCCTGTTTCAGAAACCAAACAAGCAAATAAATGCCCTATATTTTTCTAAATCATGTATGTGCATATGTAGGGACACATATATTGTACATATAATAATGTACATATAGAAATAAGCTCCAATCCTGGGCTTAGTAAGCAACTGGTAAACAACTATCCTTGTCGGAGCTGCTAGCAGGGCTGCTGGCCTTGCAAAGGCTGGCTCCAGTCACACGTGCGCACACACATGCGAGCGTGTGCATGCACACGCGCACACACACACATGCACACAGATACACCTGTGCCCTCTGCCTCTACAGGTCACAGCCCCAGGGCAGCTGAACACATCACGCATGTCCAGACCTCTGCGTCTGTGCCCGCGTCACTCTCTCTCCCATTCTCTCTGCCTCCTCCTCTGAATCCTCAGAGCTCGTCTCCCCAGCCCCTCCATGCTGACCCCCAGGAAGAGCTCTCCTAGGCTCTCTGTCCCTCTGCTCTCCCCTTGGTGCCCTTCTCACTCTGCACAGAGCAGGAGCTCAGTCTGTGTGGTCAAGGTGGACGGAAGGTGGCGAGGCCCTGGCTTCTGTGGTTCGGGGACCATGGAAGATGGGGAGCGATTGGGTGAGCCCTGCAGCCTCACGGCACCAAATGACTGACTGGAGCCTGCTGCCCCCCTGGCTCTGGGGAGCTGGAGCTGAGGGAAACTGAGCACTCTGGGCGACACTGATGTCCCAGAACACAAGCGTCAAGAGCTCCCGACCAGCACAGACCTTGGCCTATAGTAGAGGCATGCCCTACCCCATCCCCACTCGCAGCCCTCCGTGGTCTCTAGAATCTCCATCTGCTGGTCCTGCAGGCTACCCAGATGGCATCCATGCACCCACACACCCGGGGCCAGGGCCTGTCTCCGGCATCCCTGACACGAGGCATTCACACTTGCAGCCTGCTGTGGGGAGGTCAGTTTTGGGGACGACGGAAACAGATGCTAGTTGCATGAGCTGCTGCAGGGGCCCTGGCACCAGCAAGCATCTCCCTTAGAGCGGAGGGACTACATTGCCCTCCCCACTCAGCCTTCTTCTGAGGGCTTCCCAGGCCACTGGTCAAGCTGAGGTGGCCTGGTCATGCTTGAATCCTGAGCACTCATGGTCCTTGCTAGGACAAAAGATGAGAGTAGGGACAGTAGCTTCAAGGACTGGACCCCCTTGTTTTGTTTTGAGCCTTGACCATGCATCTTTCAGTGTGACCCTTTATCCTCAGGGTGCCCATTTAGACCCTGCTGTCCAAGGGAATGCTTCCTCTTTCTTTATGTAAGGAAGTAAAGAACCCATTATTTTAGGAAATGGCATGTCAGGAAGTGTGTATGTATGTGATGTGTGTGTGTGTGTGTGTGTGTGTGTGTGTGTGTGTGTGTCGGTATAAATGACGATGTGCATAAGCCAATGGGGCTAGATGGCAAGTGAGACCCCTGGTGTGTGTCAGCAAGAGCCACATCAGCCCTGACAAGAGGTGTATAGTTCACAGGAAACCAGGAAGTGCCTCCTCCTCTCAGGGGAGGAGAAGAGAGGGGCCATTGAGAGACTTTGGGGCAGAGAGCTACTCAGACACCCACCACAACCACAAAAGATGTTTTCTAGGAAGACTAGTGTGGAGTATGAACCTGCTTGTTTGTGCCGAACTCAATTCCCACCCATCTTTCTTTATTGCCTTTCCCTACTCCCTGTCATGCACCTCCAGGGGTGCTAAACTTTTGGTCCAGGCCTGCAGCCTCCAAAATTGGGAAATAAGCCGGGCGTGGTGGTGCACGCCTGTAATCCCAGCACTCAGGAGGCTGAGGCAGGAGGATTGGTGCGAGTTCGAGACCAGCCTGGGCTACAAGAGTGAGCTCAGGACCAGCCTCAACTGCATAGCGAGAGCTTGTCTCCAAAAGACAAAAAAAAAAAAAAAAAAAATTGGGAAATAAGACGTGTCTGATGTTTGAGCCACTTGGCCTGTAGAACAGGCAATCCTGAAGTCTTATCTGATACAGGAATGACCTCCTGTTCCAAACCCTAGTGAATTCTGCTGTCCCACCTACGGAAGATCCTCAGGTACCCAGAACTCTACCTGGCTCACTGCCATCCTCTGGAAAAGGCCAGGTCCTTCCTTCACATTGGAATGGAAACTTGAAATCTCATTTCCTGGACCTTCACTGCTGCAGGGCCTACCGCCCTGCACCCTTCACCTGCATTCGCCCTCTGCCTCACACACCTTTCCTGACCTTGCTACTTTGTGGCAAAATTTGAATCCCACTGCTAATCCCCTAACCCATTTATCCACCTCGGAGGTCCAGAATCTTTTCTAGAAGCTTCCAGAGAGCAATTACACCCAGCTTTCTGGCCCACTGGGACTCTGTCCCAGCACTCAGTTCTGCCGCTATAGCCCAAAGCAGTCAGGGGCAATGTACACATGGGTGTGGTTGTGCTCTGGTAAATTTTTATGTATGGACATTTTTCTGGTGCATATCTAGATGCCTCCCTAAAGGCTTATGTGATCCTAGGTGCGACCTTTGAAAGGTGACTGGATTAGAGGCTATTGTAGCTGGCCTGCTGGTAGGAGGCATGTCGCTGCGGCGTGCCTGAACATTTATATCTCCTTTCCCAGTAACCATGCCAAGAACAGCTTTTTGTCCTCCCTGCCCCTCTGCCATACCCACCTGCTGGCAGCAGACTGACATTTCTGTGAGCCAAAACAAACTTCCCTCCCTTAAATTGCATGTATCAGGTATTGTGAATGCAACTCAGAGCCAGAAGCTACCGGGGAAAAATCAACAGCGCACCACAACCTACCCTTTGCAAAAATCAATTCCACATGAACTAAAGAGCTAATTAAGCATGGAATGTTACATATGACAGTAGATTCATAGGATGCCAAGTCCACAAGGTAAAAGCTTAACAACTTTGACTACCTGAAAGGTTCTGTTTTATATGAGAAACACACTGCAAAAACTAAGGGTGTGGTGCAGTGGTAAACCCCTTGCCTAGCATGTGCAAGGCCCTCATTTGGATTCCTAGCATCAAAAGGGGAAAAGAAACAAAAAACACTAGGCCGGGGAGATAGATCAGTAGAGTAAGCACTTGCCTGGCAAGTGCAAGGTCCTAAGTTCAATCCCCAGCACTGCAAAAATAAATAAACAAACAAGAAACAAATGACACTGTAAACACATTGTTGATTTTTTAAAAAGCAACAATATGGAAGACAATATTTCTGTTTATATAACAAAGAATACAAAAATACCTCGAATCAACAAAAAATACAGGAAATTCAGTGGAATGATGAGTTAAAGACAAGTGCAGTGCATTTGCTTTCAGAGTGGTCAGAAATGAGGGGAGGAAGATGATATACACAAAGTAAAAATCGACCAATAGACACTACAGCATTGCTAACACCTGAGGTGTGAAGCCGGGTGAATGACTCCACTGTCAGTTACGGTGGTGTGAACTGGTGAGGCCTATTGCGATCGAGCAGCGAATCATAAAACAAAAAGTATAACTAAACAATATTCAGAAATTTAAATATTACTTAATTAAAATTCAATTGAATATTTCAAAACAATATTCTAAAATTCAAATCAAATCATGAGTCCAACTTAGAGGCCAGAATGTTGTGTATCACATGTATGAATCTGTAATCTATTCAGAGTACTTGCATCATATTTGAACAGGTTAATGTATACAAAGATATCAACTAAGAAAAAGTTTCCATGGTAGTAAAGAACTACTAAGAATAAAACATGACATAAATACTGGAGTAGCAAATAGATGAGCAGAACTCCTAATAGTTTAGAGATAGGATATCACAGAAAGTAGACTGTGTCCATGACACTGCCAGGTGTCACTTGTAGGACTGAGATACTGCTATTTTCTTGATATCTACCCTGTGAAAACAGACAGAATCATGACCCATAGGGTGTATGAGAAGTCCATTTGTACAATATGCCAATGGACATATTCTGCTGCCGTATGCAAAAGAATAGTTGAAAGATTGCTTCTGCATACCTCTTTTTCTGCTGTGTTTAATTGTTTGCACTATTTGGTGGGTTCTTTCCATTCTCCTTCATGGAGTTGTGGTCATTTTGATCCTTCTTTAGAATACCTTTTAGTAAACTGTGCAGGTTTGGCTTTGTCACCATGAAATTCTTCAGTTGTTCTTTGTCCCGGAAGTATTTCACTTCTCCATTGAACTTGAGAGTTTTGCAGGACATAGCAGTCTGGGATGGAATTTGCTTTCTTGCAAGACTTGAAGTACTTTGCTCCGTGTTCTTCTTGACTTGATGGTTTGTAAAGAGAAATCTGCTGTTATTCTAATGGATTTTTCCTTTAAATATGATCTGTTTCCTTTCTCTAGTGGCTTTTAGTATACTGTTCCTGTGATGAATTTCTGGGATCTTGATTATTATATGTCTGGGTGTGGTTTTAATTGGGTTGATATTATTTGGAGTTCTATATCCTTCAGTTATCTGAATGTCAAATTCCCCATATTTGGGAAGTTTTCTGCTATTACTTCTGCCCATATTCTTTTTATATCATTTGTACAGACTCCTTCTTTCTCACTGATGCCTATTAGTCTTATGTTGTTCATGTTTGCATCATCTTGTAGATGTTGAATTATTTTTTCTTGCATGCTAGTTGTTTTTAAGAGATCTTTTCTTACCTCTTCACTAGCTGCAATGGTGCCTTTAAGGTCTAAAAGTCTATTTTCACTTTCACTGAAACAGTTTTGCCAGCTTGTGATTGAGGTTTTAAGTTCTTCTACAGTACTTTGAATCTGCTTCATACATTGCATTACTTTCCTACATTGCTCATTCAAGGATTCCATCACTTTTCTATTCTGTATTTTTTTATTAGTGTCCTCTTTAGAAGGACTTAGTACTTCTTTTATTATAGGTATAATTTCTTTACTTCAGAAATTATTGCTGATCTGATTTCCTTTATACCTTTCTGCAGTTGTTTCTTCATTTTAGATGCTATTATTTCAGAGATTTCAGGTGTGTGATTTCCAAGTTCTTCTATGCTATTGTCTCCAGTATTTGTTCTGGGTGGGTTTGGGGCCTGAGAGCACATTTTGCTCCTTCTCTTTGTCATTTTGTTTATCTCTGCCTTCTGACCTTTGGTGTAGAGCTTTGTAAAGTTCTTACCTTAGCACCAGATCTGGATCTACCAAGTTCAAATTCTACAGGTGCCTGTGCTTGGGTCTGGCTGCTGAGCTTCACTCCTCCCTGCTGCAGCCCTTGGAGGTGAGCCTGCTGTGCCACTCTGGAAAGTTGTTCTACTCCTAGATCAGCTGGCTGGATCTTGTCTCTAGTCTCTCTTCAGGGAGTTTTGTGACAGTTTTCCACACTGGGCCTGTCTGATGGATGAAGTTCCATTCACATGTCGGGCTTTGTTGCTGGGTTGAATGAGTTTCTGGTGGTCCCAGGGCAGACTCACTCATGTCCTGGGCTTGGTTGCTGGGTCCAGTGAGTTTCCAGCTGGCTCAGGACAGTCTCACTTATGGGCCTGGTTGCTGGGTCAAATGAGTTTCCCTCCTTTTTCTTTCTTTCTTTTTTTTTTTTAAAGACAAAGTCTTACTATATAGTTTCAGCTGGCCTTGAGCTCACTGTGTAGCTCAGGCTGGACTCCAACAGTGGCAATCCTCCTGCATCAGCCTCCCAAGTGCTGGTTTTACAGGCATCATGTGCCACCATTCCTGACTCCCTTTCACTTTTATTTCATCCAGGCTGCAAACCTTTTTGATGGTGTTGCCCACACCCAGGGAGGGGCTTCCTATCACCCACACTCACAACTATGCCAATCCAATCCAAAATTAACGATCATATGCTCTTAATACAAATTTGCACGCCCTAGATCCAGTTACCTCCAAAAATGATGTAGCTGTGAGCACAAGGGGATTTGGGGGACATCTATATGCAAGCAGTATCACTTTTTATATTCAGAGAAATTAACCTCTGAGCAAACAGGAGAAGAGGCCGTGCTGTCCAGTGAGCAGATAAACAATGGAAATGATGATCTGTGACTCTCACAAAGTCTTCTCAGCAAAACCTCCAGGGATCTGCCCAATTCCCCAGACTCTTGCTAACCAGGGCTCTTCCTTCAGGAATAGCTCTGAGCAGAGCTATTTGCCTGGTAGGGAGAATTCATTTTAAATGCTGAATTTGAGGAGCCGGGCGTGGTGGCTCACGCCTGTAATCCCAGCACTTGGGAGGCTGAGGCAGGAGGATTGGTGTGAGTTCGAGACCAGCCTGGGCTACAAAAGTGAGCGCAGGACGAGCCTCAACTGCATAGCGAGACCCTGTCTCAAAAAGACAAAAAAAAAAAAAATTAAATGCTGAATTTGGATTTCACATAGGAGCCCAGAGAACTTGGGAAGGAAGCCTCCTTCCTTTACATATATGCTGAATGAATAGCAGTGGTTGGAATGAGCTCTTTTTACCTTGATCCTTCTCCTCTTTGTCCGTCCTGTGGGTGCCTTGCCAGTATCCTCTTTACTGTGAGAGGACACCGCTTGGTTATGGAGGGTTCTAATGTCTATATCCATGAGAAACAGTCATGTTTTTTCAAAAGAGTAAGAAGTAATGAGGAGCTGGAGTGAAGGAGGGATTCTAACTTGGTCCATATTTGATCTTCAAAGTATTTTTTTAAAGACTTTCTGAGCATCCCATAGTGTTCCAGAATTTCTTCTACAAAAACACTGACAGGGGTATGAAAGGATACAGGGGCACTTGCTCTTCAACAGGTGTGATGCATGTGGGGTTTGGAAAGAGAAGAGGAAAGGAAGGATCTCTTTTTACACTGGGAATGGTCTTGGACCTGATCCAGGAGCAGAAAAATCCATGAGAGGTTTTTAGCTTTAAGAGTAACCTGATATGGAGCCAGGTTTGGTGGTGCACACTTGTGGTCACAGCACTCAAGAGGCCTAGGCAGGAGGATCACTGTGAGTTTGAGGCCAGTATGTGCTACATAGTGAGTTCAAAGGCAGCCTGAACTATGTAGCCTGACCCTGACTCAAAAAAAAAAAAAAAGGAACCTGATATAAAATACAGTGTAGAAAACTCACTTAATTATATAGACATTACTTGTTCAGTGACTCATCTTTAATGACTGTTCAGACTTACAACCAATGGAGCATCATTTGGATTTAACAACACACCAATTGGACTTGTGACCCCATTTTTGTACAGTTCCCTATATCTTGTTTAGAGATCCGCAATCTTTTTGTACAGTGTACCTTGTTGATATAGCATTGTAATTTTTGCTGATTGTGCTGTATAGGACAGTGTTATTGTTTTGGGTTGTTATAATTACAGTACTGCATTAAGGGTTATGAAAATAAAAGGAAGGTCATCAAGTTGGAGTCTCCATCAACTATTTCTTTGTTCTCAATATTGAACTGTATATATTAGATACAACTCTTCATTTAATGCCAGTTGGTTTAACAACTTAATCACATGAACAGAACTCAGTCATTAATCAAAGGGTACCAGGGGTTGGGGAGACAGCTCATCAGCACAAGTGCCCACCTGGCAAGTACAAGGTCCTCAGTTTGATCTCCAGTAACAACAATAAAAAAAACAAGGGATACCTATATTTGCTTCCTGATGGATTTTAAAGAGAAGTAAACCCCAAGAGATTGGTTTAACA
Organism: Myocastor coypus; assembly: GCA_004027025.1. Classification (NCBI taxonomy): domain Eukaryota; kingdom Metazoa; phylum Chordata; class Mammalia; order Rodentia; family Myocastoridae; genus Myocastor; species Myocastor coypus. Next base: position 19,457 of record PVJA010032660.1, read on the forward strand.
AATGTGTTTGTGGCTACATTGGTGGTGTGGTGGGTCCTTGGTTTAGGCTGAACAGTGGTGAACAAGGTCTTATTCTGTGTTTTGAGGGGGCAGAGGGCTAGAACTTTCACAACTCAGATTTCACTCTAGTTAAGACTCCAACCTTTGTAACTATCCCTTCTGTTCACACATGTAGCAAACCTCCTTTTATACTAGATTGATTTAAAGTACTCTAGGATGAAGTCTGTGAGGCAATTACTGCCATAGCTGATTTGAAGCCGTAAGTGTGAGGAATGCAGAGTTGGGGAGAGAGGTGTACAGTCAGCCTCTACTGGTCCTCCCCCCAACTCATTTTCTGATTAGGAGAAGGGACACTCCAGAGGAAGCATCACTAGAAGCAGTGGAATTGCACTACACAGTCAACTGAGCTCTTGGGACAGGTACTGTTCTAAAGGTCTCAAAGGGTCTTATTTACATTTAAGAAAATTAATCTTCACAGAAACTTATGCATGGGTTGTCACAGTTTAAGCATGGCCCAAGGACACTTGTGCCAAAGGCTTGAATCTCAAAGCAGTGTGTTCTGAGGTGACTCTGAAGACCCACCTGAATCGTGAGAGTGCTGACCTTTCCAACAGATCTGTTCATCAATGAGTTCATTGTCCGATGAGCTATTAGGAGGTGGAGGCCACTTGGAGCAGTTTAGTGAGAGCCGCCTTTGAAGATTCTATCTGGCCTCCAGCCCCTTCTTCTCTGGCTCTTCCTCTCCACTCCATTTCCTCTCCTCTACCAAGCCCTTCCACCCTGCTACTTCCACCTCAGATCCAGCTGACTGTGGACTGAAACCTTCGAAACCATGAATCAAAATAAATGTTTCCTATTTAAGTCAAGCCATGTAAGGTATTTGATCCAGAGACAGAAAACTGACCAACACATGAGTAAAGAAATCAGTCCCATGTCACACAACTACTGTAGGAGAGCTGTAAAGACAAACTGAAGTGGTTTTCTCAGTGCCCATGCTTTCAAAAATCTACATGAAAATTGCATTAAAATCTCTAAAAGTACACAATCTAATACAGTAATCCTGGCTATTTTGGATATTCAAACAAATTAACTGAAATTAGACAAACTTAGAAATTCAATTCCTCAGCCATATTCAAGTACTCAGTGATCACGTGATGTTTGATAACTGTATTGGACAGCACAGATATCATTCATGTTCATTATCGCAGAAAGTTCTAGGAGGCAGTGAAGCTCTGAAAAGATTGTAACAAAGAAGACACACCTGTTTTCTTGGAAACACATAGGGTTTAATAGGCTTTGTTGACTGTTTTAACATAAAAATTCAAATGCAGTTTCATGTCATTTTTTCCTCTGAGAAAGGCAAATTCATCCAATGATCATCCACCCGCTTACTCAACACACATTTACTGAGCACCTACAATGTCCCCGGTCCTGTGTTTGGTTCTGAGGCTAGAAAGACGAAGAAAGAAGCACAGCCCCCACCTCCAGGAGCTCACAATCTGATGGGGCGGGATGGATTCTGAGTGATGTTCTCATGTTGAGAACAAAAGGGGAGAAAAGTCTCATTAAAAACATGCAGAAGTTGATGCGTTTGAAGAACAGTCAAGAGGGTGCGCACAGCTGGAGTCAAATGCAAGGTCAGAGACTGATCAAGGTCACACAGATGTGAAAGTCATCAACCTCAAGGTGGCTATCATAGAAGGGGTCTGCCTAAGCTCATGCAGGGAGGATTGCAGTGAGAAGAGAATGAACCAAGGCCAGAGCCAACCCAAGAAATGCCAAGTTTTAAGGGGCAGATGGAGGAGCTGGTCGAGTAGAGAAACCACATCAGAGAATGTCCCAAGCTCATGGGGGACACAGAGATCAAGGGCTGAGAGTGTTATTCATAGGCAACAATGAGCGTAATGACTAACAGTGTAAGGATAAACAATGTGAGGACTAGAAAATACCCAGTAGAGCTGATCTTGGTAAGAGCCATTCAGCGCAGGAGCAGAGGGGAAGCCAGTCCACAGTGGGTTCTGAAACAAATGAAAGCTGAGGACAAGTAGACAAAATCCATACACCAAGAACACTCAGCTATGGAGATTGTAGTCCAAGAGCCCTCTGCATGCTTGTCTACCGCAATAAGGCATGGCAATGGTGGGCAAAGCTCAAGGGTAGAGGAAAGAAAAGGAATACTAGTTACCAAGGTCTCAAACACAGGAGAGCAAGGAGTCTCACATACAGATTATAGAGTTTAGCTTTGGGGCAGGGGGAGAAAAAGGACTCCCTGTCCATGCACTGGGGAGGAAGAGAGGAAAGGAGGTACACAGGCATAGAGCACAGTTTACTGAAGACAGCAGACTTATGCTGAAATGGGGAAAAATAACAAGAACATGGAAGAAAGACCTGCGGATGAACAGAAAGCAAAGACAAAGGAAAGGGCGTTACATGACGGGGCAGGAAGGATAATTTCAATGTGCTTGTTGGAACTGAGGGAGAATGTTCATGCTGCCTAATCTGTGGCATTTGGGCTTGAAGAGCTGTCAGAATTCCTACAAAGCCTTCCAGAAATGTCCTCAAAGAAGAGCCAGGTACATTCTCTACAAAGAAATAACATTTGCAGAGTTTTCAGCCACTGGATAAGGATCAAAGGGAGACTGTGCCATTCTGGGGATGAAAAATGGAAGAGAAGAGCTAACATTTTAGACAGGGACAAATAAATATGGAGCTTGGTGGGATCGCTTGCCTACAAGCTGTTAGGTAAAAGGGCTGGGGGTATAGCTGAAGGACACAAAGGACAACCTGACAAGTACAGGGTCCTGAGTTCATTTCCCAGTACAAAAAAAAAAAAAAAAGGATAAAAGATGTTAGGTAGATTTCTGGCTTCTGTGGGTCAAGGATGTGTAGAAATCTTGGTGATATCTCCATTAGAAGTGTTATATTCTACAATTACCCAAAAATTTGATGAAAACTTTGGAGTCTTGCAAGATAAGAAGGTATGCTTTGCCAGGTGTGGTGGTTCACACCTGTAATCCCAGCACTTGGGAGGCTGAGGCAGGAGGATCAGTGCAAGTTCGAGACCAGCCTGGGCTAGAAAAGTGAACTCAAGGCCAGCCTGAACTGCACAGCGAGACCCTGTCTCAAAAAGACAAAAAAAAAAGGTATGCTTGGGATTGGTTGATTCCTAAAAGCACTCCCAGAGAATGAGGATAAATTTGTCATACTGCTAATGAGCTCCTGACTGAGGGAAGAAGAGTTCTTCTGGCGCAAAGAGCAAAACTCTCAAGAAATTAGGAAGGGAAAAAAGGAAATTAAGCACGGGAAGCCAAAGCCAAATCTGCTGTAGCCATCACCATCACATATGTGTGCTTTACCCTGCTTCACCCTGAAAAGGCTCACCCCAGAATGACTTTTTTAATCCTCTTGTGCTAATGACCAGAAAAGTCTCACATATTATAATAAGTAGACCCCAATCCAAATAGCCACAAAGCTCAGAGATGAGGATAAGGAAGGGAGACATCGTTTCCTTGTGTGTTCTAGAATTATTCCTACAATTATACTTGGAATTCAGACTGAACCAAGGCCTTGCTGTAGTTCTCAAGATCGCTACCTCTTTCTGCACTGCATCATTCTGAAAGGTTTTCAGCTCTCTGGGCACGTCCTAAGAGGTCAAGCACAGTCCGTCCTCAGAACTCCACACCAGCCAGAAGAAACTGGGCATCACCAAATCTGGTCCTCTATATCCTGAATATTCCAGACCATGGTTGAGACCAACAACCCCAGAGGCATCTGCACAGATGAGTGAAGAGTCAACGGGACACCAAGGACCTTAGAGACACCCTCGGTTTGGATGTCAGCCTCTCCACGACCACCCCACTGCACATGCACATATAACACAGGCACCAGACACGAGCTGGACATACACCCTCTTCTGCACCACCCTTCACATTACACAGTTCACCACTGCACTTGGTATTACATTGTACTTTGTTTACTTTTAGCCTCCTGCTATATTCATGATCCTTCATTGGGTTCTAGGATGTAGCACCAATGAATACTTGTAGGAAGCGTTCTGCAAGGATGAGATAAGAGTTACATTGAATTAAAATGAGTTGAACCAAAATGACATTGGGAATCAAGGGCAAGATATCACCTCAGCCACAAAGTGCATTAGGACCCTGATTTCCTCATCGAGAGACTCTGCAGAGACCCGCCAGGTCCAAGTTCCTTCCCAGCTTCCCAGCCACATCACTCCCCACCCCCAGGTTCTCACTGCTTCTTGTGGAACAAAGCTGGGGTTGGCTCATTGCTGGGCTCGGCCATGACCTGCATGGGCTGGTTGGTGAGGGCAGCCTCGCGCATCTTGTGGTACATGAACTCATTCTGGCGGAACATGCGCAGCTCCATCTCTGTCTGTACCCGCATGGCCTGGGGGACACAGAAGCACCACAAACAGTGAGGAGAAGCCCCCAGGACCCATCAACTCCTGACTGACCTCCAAGCAAACACACACACACACACACACACACA